>VZRW01003391.1:0-167916 GCA_013398125.1 Aegotheles bennettii | reverse complement strand
TGCCTCCCCAGCTGGGGCGGCTCCGGCTGCCCCTTGCGCCATGGCCGCCCCGGCGGGGACCGTGGCCGGGTGGCGGCAGCCCCATGCCCGGGGGTGTCTCCGGCGGTGCCGCCGAGCGCGGCCGCTCCGTGAATAACAGCGCTGAGGCTGTGACAGATGCGCAAATTAACGTCCCCGGGAAGGCAGGGCGGCAGGAGCTACCGGAGGAGACCGTGCTATGTGCTAAATTTAGTGTCTGTTCAGCGTACCAAGAAGGCAGCCGTCACGTTAGTTAGTGATTTGATTCGCATAGGGTGGCGTTCTTAGCCAGCAGAGTCGTTTTTTTCTGTAACGAGGCAAGATGTCAAACTCCCGCTTCAGTTATCTCTAAAATAATCCTGGCAAGGTCAGCGTGCGGAAGTCTTGGCATTCGCCTTAGCAAGGAATTTATGTTTCTGGGAGTGCTTCAGAAGCACCTTCGGTTTCACGTGAAAGTAATTCTTTTGATGTCATTTACAGAGACCTAGAATGCGTGACCAAAAATATTGCCGTGTAGCTGTGTTTGTACATTTACTGTACCCTAAAATAGCTTTCAAAAACATCGGTATCGTAAGTAATTCTACTTTATGTTTCTTTACAGTACTGGCATAAAGGATGTTTCCACTGTGAAGTTTGCAAAATGGCTCTGAACATGAATAACTACAAAGGATATGAAAAGAAACCTTATTGCAATGCGTAAGTATTGTAAATGTCAAGTCTTGCAGAAATGCACATGAAAAGAAAACCTGGCCATGGATATTGTCAAATAGGTATTGTCGTGCTGTAAAAACTTAATCTAGAGATGTAGCAGTGCAGTCTAAAGAAGTTCAGTATCTTTTCAGACTGAGTATTCTACTTGCATTGCAGTGACAGAAGATGGAAATACCTGATTATGATGTGTTTAGGCAGTGTTCTAGTATCAGATCTCAGGATACAGATTCTTCCTCCCAGAAAGTGTCGGATCTGGTGCTGACTCCTACTACATTCATTACTGGTCTGCTGGATCACAGTTGTCTATTATGCAGCTCTCTGTTCAGGGTTATGGACCTGATCAGCATTTTGTAATAGGAAAACAAACAAATTGCTTCTCGGTTGTGTAGTTTACCAGAGACAATATCCTGTTAGAGATCATGACAACCTGTTTTTAAAACTGTTACATTGTTCACATATCTCAGATTACTAAAACAGATATTTACAAAATCTCTGCTGCTGGTGCTTCATTTTGTAATTTGCTTCTCTCTTAGAATTTGATAAAGCAAATAGATTCCTTTTGGTTGTAAAGCATACTCATGTTGTATTCCACTTTTAGATTTTTTTGTTGTATGGATTTTGAAGACTTGCAAATACTGAAGAAGAACATTTTGATACGTGTAGAAAAAAGATGTTTATTGTTTGTTGTACTATGCTCCTAAGACTTGCTGAGTGCATTTCAGTATGATTTAATCTTTAGAAACATTTGTACAATGCTTTGTTAGAAGGATATCTCTAAAGAATTTGGAATCAAATTTTATTGTATATATTATTAATGTATTGTTATTATTTTCATCTTTACCTACTTAAAACGTATGTTTTAAAGAGGCAATCTTGAAACTATAGACACATTGTAATTTTTTTTCAGAAATGTTTTCCTTTGCTCATCTTAAAATGTTTGTTTCATGTTGAGGCAGACAGTCTATGGCTGACCATCACAGAGCACTTCAGCAGCATATGCTCATTTCTTCCAGGCTAAAATTTAAGCCAGCCGGTGCCTATCTGTCTAAAATATAAGTTTGTTGTAAAAACTGTTGTGCTACCAAAACTTGGAACACCTGTTTCAGTGTGCACAGTTGTACTTAGATTGCTTTAGGAAAATACGGAGTTACACACATACATTTCTAGCTCTCCTTGAAGTGCTCTACAGTGTATGGGGGTGACACTGGACCTCTTGTGATGAAGTGTGGTCAGTTGCCAGTCTCGCGTGCTGTAGAGAAAGCTCTGTAGGAAGGGAGATTCATGTTTCAACAGGTGGCACAATACAAGTCGAGACTAACCTGGAGGTTATTTGCCCTGGGTGGAACTCTGCTCTTGATACTATTTGAGTTGAAGTGTAAGTACAGGCTTACATCCTTTACAGTGATTAAAGCTCTGATAGTATTTTGGTGCCTTTTACCTGAATTTTTGTGGTTAAATGTTGGTGACGATGCTTTGGTTGCTTGATACTTTTACTTAACACTGTTTATTTACAAAGTCTCCTCCATGCCATACATCGGTGTTTCCATGTTGTACATATTTAACGTCTGTTGTAGAAGAGTTTTTAATCTATGTAGTTATGCTATGTGGTGTGTCTTTCTGTTTATGGATGAAGGGGAATAATGATGATGGAAATGTTATGTGCTGTTCAGGTGCTGGTAGTTGCTTCAATGAGCTTTGTAATAGTGATCCTTGAAAAAATATTCCCTATCTTTGAAATGTCCCTCAAACCTGATATATGAAATGGGAAGAAACTATGTAAAACCATGAAAGAAGGGGTTTCTACTGTTAAAGAGGAAACAAAATTTAATGTATAATATCAACAATGAATGTTTTGTCTTGTTTTATTCTGAAGTTTCAGTAGACTTAAGGTTTAGTGTGGGTGTTTTTTTTGTAGAGAAACTTTAATCAATTAATCTAATTTAAAGTGTTCTATGAAACCATGAAGGGAAGACCAGGGTGTGCTTTGTGGTTTCAATAAACTTTAATATCCTTCAAAGGAGGGGTAACATGTTTATGCAAATCTGTGTTTTGAAAATACAGTTGATTTAAATGATCATATTTTGACACAGTACTCTTGCACCTCAAAGGTTGCTTATTTGCAAAGCAGACACCATTATAGTATTTCAAATTATGATGTGTCCTATCCAGTGTTCATTAGTAAGAGGCAAATCCATTTTTATGTTAAATACTGCTTGATCAGAAAATCTGCAAAGGAAAGAATGCAGATTTACTCATACAAACAGCTACAAGCACTGGACAAAGAACAATTACTGTTAGACTATTTGTTGAGGCTGTCCATCAATGAGAGTGTGATTTGTAGATAAAAGTGAGGAAGTATGCACTAATTTGAATAGGAGAGCAGTACCATGAAGTTGTTTAATTGATTTTGAAGCCATAGTGAACCTGAGTATATCTTGACCTTTGAATGTAAAATATTTCACTCCTATTTTTCAGGTGCTGAAATTAATAATTTTTGCTGCATTACTGAGAAAGATCAGAAGTTACCTTTAACTATAAAACATAATTGTGTTTCCATTAATATAAAAAAAATGTACTGATTTGTGAATGTTCAAACTGTACTTCTGGTGGAGGAGAGTCAAGTCAGATGGATTAACAGGAACTAGTGAACCAGAAAGGAATATATTGTGAAATACTTCAATTCACTGTCCATTAGGAAAGACCAGATATATTTGGAACTGGAAGATTCTGCTTTTTTTAGGGTCAAGTTTCTTGTTGAGCAGCTTGTCACATTTCCAGCCAAATGGTTGTATAGGTTCCCTGTGATAAGGATACTCGGATTGTAAAAGTGATGACTGGGCTACTGATGAGGTACAACTGGTACGGGTCAGTTGAAGCTGACCTGTCTAGCTGAGTTGTCTGGTATGGCACTTCTGATACTGCTTTTGTAAGTTGTAGATTTACAAAAGTTTTTGCGACTGGGTTATGAGGGAGTATGTCTACGTGTGCTTGTGTATAATATGACTTTGAATTTGTATCACAGAGTTTCCATGAAGTTCCTTGATCTGTCTCCTTTAGACCTTTCAGTTCTCTTACTTGTAGAGAAAAGATTATACAACTTTGTTGTCTTTCTCTTATTATTTATGTAATTTATGAGCTGTTTGAGTTAGAGTAGTTTATCTCTGCATGTTTGTGTAGTGCTTAGAATACTGTGCTTTCAACTCAGCTGGGACCTCTGAGTAGTATAGCACTCTCATGACTTAGGGTACTGTGTTGCATTCATCTTTCATCTGAAAGGCCTCATACACAACATTTTGAAGATTGTAGATGCTTAGCACATGGACACTGCTGTGTTTGCCCTAGCAACTTTAATCTTGTCTTTTATTTGCTGTCTGACTTTAGGTATGCCATGTTCTCAGAGAGCTGCCCGATTTGTGAAATAATGTTGGTGAGATTAAGGACTCAGGCTTGTAGTCCAGTTTTGCAATTCAGCCGGGTGCTATGCATTGCCTGAACCAGGTGAATGAGCCATTCTTTGTCTCTCTGAATGTACGTATATGTAGTAAAAGAAAAGTTAAGACAGTTAACATGGCTTGGGTAATCCAGTGATTTGTTGATTCAAGTTGGCTTTAATGCAAATCTGAACTCCTGTTTCACTTTGACATTTACAGATAGAGATTATTAAATACTTGTTTAATATATATGGAAATGATAAGAAGAAAAGTTGTTGTTGTTATTATTTGCAGACTCAGAGCTGATTCTTCCCAGCTGCAAATAACCAAGATGATGCAAAGAAGTGAATGGCATTTTGGCAACTAACCAGCTGTGTACTAGTGCTCAAGCTTGTTAAATGATTGAATCATGTAGGATGATTATATGGTAACTTATTCTTACAAATATTCATATAAATACTTTTTTTGACAGATTCACTAGACCAAAACACAAGAAACACAAGATTACTTTTTATGCAAACTGTAGAAGCTGAAATGCATATTTTTTGTGTGTTCTCTCTGCATTGGCTATACCTGCTGATGCGAACAGACTTCTTGCATGTGTGAACACATCCAACAGAAGTGTATTTTTTAATTTCTACTAAACCTAACAGCTTAAGCTTCTGCAGACCTGATATATCCTCTTTCCAAAGGCAAATAACCTCACTATTGGAATAAATCCTGAAATATCGAGTATCTGAAATTTTGCTAACCGTCTGCACACAGGGTAGCTTCATTCAAGTTTTTATTTATGACAGTCAGCATATGGAATGATTACATAACTTTAAAATTTAAATCTACTGTCATCAGTCTTAGTGTGGATTATTGACATGAAGAAAAACTCATCATCGCTTTATTTTTTCTAGATATAATTTCTTCTTAGCTCATGCCAGTAAGAAATAGATAGGCAAATACATTTGAAATACTGTGATGTTAGAAGAATTGTACTAGCGTTTCAATCTGCAAGTGCAGTCTTTGTATTTTAGGATATATGGGGAAGATGTGAAAAATGTCAGAGTTATTTTATATCAGCTTGGAGTAGTAAAAATATGGTACAGCCTTCTGGGCAGTCAGATGGGCTGGAAAGTGGAAGCAGTTGCTTGTGATCAGTGTATGAATGTAGCCGTTGAATTGAATCTGTTGTCCTTAAGGGTGAACTTGTGTACACAAGTTTGATTTTAGCTGTGAAACATGAGTGGGTTTTCTTTCCAGTCAGAAAAATTGTAGAAGGTGACTAGGAGTGTGATAATATTATTCTTACTAAAAATAGTTAACGTTATCTTATTTTTCAGTATTGATTTCATCAGGTGATTGTTCTCAGTTTAAATATGGCATGAAGAAAGAAAAGGAGTAGGTAAGGAGCAGCAAGAATAATCCTTCTGAAATATAATGGAGCCACTTCTAAAAGTTGCAGTAATGAGAGCACACAGAGTAAACAGATACTTCTTTTCTAACTCTCTGTCTTCAACTGTTACTGAACACCTTGTTTTAGTGTAAAAAGATAACACTGAGCTTGGGTTGAGGAGGAAGATTGTTTTATAGTATGGTTAACCTTACAGCCAGTTATGTGCGTTTTTTCTTTCTCCTAATTTTGGGCTTTTCAGCTGCTTCAGATCATTAGATTTGGTCAAAAGTAAGCTGTCTTATGGGTCAACCCAAAATGATCATTCTTATAAAAAGAAACAATCCAGAAACTCCCATTCAAAACTTCCTAGAAGGCAAGGATTTGTACTTC
The DNA here is from genome assembly GCA_013398125.1 of Aegotheles bennettii. Lineage (NCBI taxonomy): Eukaryota > Metazoa > Chordata > Aves > Caprimulgiformes > Aegothelidae > Aegotheles > Aegotheles bennettii. Next base: position 161,982 of record VZRW01003391.1, on the reverse strand, counting down.
ATCACTTTATTAATTTTGTGTATTGAAGACTTTCCTCTTAGGATATAATATAAAATATATAATGCAAATAACAGAACCACTAGAAAAACAGCTGGTAAGGGTCTCAAGTCAGAGCCAAATACAGCTATGTCATTTAAGTCCATTATTTCTTGTTGAGTATCCCATAAGTACGGACTCCAGTATTTGCAAAGTTACGTCTCCCTCAGCCATCTTTTCTTTAAACAAAACAACTCTAACTCTTTCCTCATAGATCGTATTTCCTGGTAATTCTTGTTTCTCTATCTTCATTTATCTCCAAATACTCCATATAGATCTATATTATTTGAATTGCAGTGCCCAGTGGAGCATTACTGGAGCTGGCAGAATAGCAGGTGTGCCTATACAACTCATACATAATTTTTCTCCTAAGTCCCAGTACAGCCTTTGCCATTTTTTTGTTTGTTGCAAAACCCAAACTGTTGTTACGTCATCTTCAGATTGTTGTGGGCTACAGTTTTATCTTTCTGTTCAAAATTACAACCTCAGCAGTTGTTGTTATCCATTTTCTGAGCAGTTAATTGTTTTTGGCTAAGCACAGAATCTTCCACTTGGTTCTTATTGAAGTAAATCTCCATTTTCTCCAGGCTGTTTCTCCAATTTATCAAGTTAATTTTATATTTAATTTTGTTCTCTAGTGTGCTTACAGCCTCCTCCTATCACAACCTATCAACCCTCCCACCAGATAGCCTGTAAACACATTGTGAATTTAGTAGATATAACCTTCATTTCATCACCCAGGCTGAAGGCGTGGAAGGGTGTTGGGAGCAGTATGTACCTCTGTGGTCTGATGCAGTCTTCTCTTCTGCAGTGAGCAGTGATCAATGAGTGAAGTACTTCGTCTTCCCTACCTGTTTGTGGAGTGCTAGATCAAGTGTTAAGTTCTGTGTAAGAGAGAAAATAAAATTGTGAGAGTGTAATCGTGGATGTTCATGCAAATTCCGCATAAATATGAGGGACAGGTACAAGTAGAGGAAACATACATTCCTGTTGCTTGGTGTTGTGGTATCTTACTTGGTTAATTGAGTGTTAAATTCAAATTAGTATCAGTATCCAGTAATGAAAAGGAAAGTGGGACAAGGAGCCGAGCCTGTTTTCTAGAATAAGTGAATGAGCTTCTTAGGCAAAATATATTTGAATCTGAAAGGTGTTTGATGCATATCTTTAATCTCTTTGAAGAAGGCACAAGGGAACACTTTGTCAGAGTTGCTGAATCCTGTGCGTGAGCTGGATGGTGGTTAGTTGCAAAGGAATAATTAAAGAATAATCATCACTGACATTGCTGTGATTGTGTCTGAGTAATGGGATGCAAAAACATTCCTCAGGTTCCATTTCAACACGTTCAGTTGGCCATGTCCTGATTTCATGTTTGATCAAGACCTGCATATCACACCTTGCATGCACATGCTGGTGGGTGTGCAGGGAGAGGACTCTGTGAGCAGCAGGTCCCTTGGTTTGCATTGTTGCAAGATGTGGAGAGCACCATGGAGTACTACAGCTTAGCTGCAGCCAGCCTGCTTCCCTGCTGGTGCAAATGGGGTAGGAAGGCTGCCCGAGGGAAGCTGAGTTGTTACCTTTCTTCTTTCAGAGCAGGTGAGTTCTCAGACTGCCTTGAGCTAGTACCATCATGTCTAGTACCTGACATGGGCATATGGTCTGTGTTTTAATATTCTTTCCATTGGTGTAATTACCCCAAAGAGGCAATTACAGTTTAGTGTTGCTTAGGATTTTGCTGGGACAAAAAAATAGAAAAGATGCACATGAATATTATACATTTTATTTTTATTTTTCTGCAAGACTGTAATACACATGACATTCAGAGCTATGTGCAAGAAATGTTTATAGAAATTCTTGCTATGTGGAATCCTCTTCTGTTACCAGTTTATATGTTGGCTCAAGAAAATACGTGTTTTTGATTTGTATAATCGTTGTTCATTGTAAACTGCAGATAATTTTTCTGAGGAAGAGCATGTGCATCTCTTCAGCACCTGTAGTCATAGAATATATTGAACATATATTCTTAGGGGACTGTAGTTACTGAGACACAATCTCAGTGAGTGGGGTTTTCTTTCTTTGCTAGTATCTTGGCCGCTGATGTTGCTCAACGTGATCTTGATTTTTCTTGATAACTATTGCTTTCCGTACTTACTCCTAAAGATTGATGAAGTTTGTTTCATTTTATTTACTAAAATATTTAGGCAACAGAACAGTAGATGAAATTCTGTGATTCCAAATAATTTACTTCTTGCATTGCATAGCTTGAGCATTGGAAGAGGTAATAACCAGTTCTAGCAAGCCTGTGAAATCTTGACAGTAGGTTTTGTTAACATCTTGGTGATTTTAACTCTTTGGGGTTTTAAATGTTCTAAGCCATAGAACTTTCTATCGTATCAGTCCATTTCTGCTCTCTGTGCCTCCTTCTGTCTTCTGATGCTGAAGTTAATGTTACATGAGATTTGGACAAGCTATTTTCCTTGGCTTTCCATTCATATTGCCTGTGTAACCTTTATTTGTACCAGGAGGAAAAGTCTGGATATTGAGCAGTGCAGAATTTTTAGTCTTTTGTATTTCCTACTCCACGTGTCTTTCCTGCCCCCCTCCTACAAATCCTCCTGTTCTTGGTTGCGGTGGAATTGTGTGGTGGTAGCTGATCCCGTAACATCTTAATATGATGAAGGCACAGAAATGTGCAGTCAGTGTCACACTAGGGAAAGGACTACAGCAAGTTAGTTTTAAAAATTAAAAACTAATTGTAATTTTGCCACTAATTATTTAAGTGTATATTGCAAAAGCTTTTCTAGGATGTGCAGTTACTCCTTAAAGAGGATTTCTTAAAACGTAGAACTATATGGGAACTGTAAGTTTCGTTCTTGCTTCACAGTTTCAAAAATTCACACTAGTTGTTTTTTTTTTTCCCCTTAGGAGAGGAAATGTTTGGAGGCAGTCCATCATGTTCTGTCTCTCTAAATGGCAGCATTTTTCATACAGGTGTATTGGTGTAATGCCAATTTCACAAATTTAAAAATAAATTTGTGCTGCATTTTAGTTTAGTTATACCTCAGGTACTATTTTTAACTTGGCAAACTAAATGGTAATAGCTGTTTTTTGTTTTGTTTTGTTCCAGTTTTACTCTGGAAAAATTCAATACTTGTAATGCAATTCCTCCTAACATCTGAAAACTATAAATAGAAATTCTTGGATTTTTTTAAAAAAAGATGCTGATTTTAGACTTAATTAACATGCAAGTGGCTAAGTTATGGAGGGGAAAAGTGGTAAGATGAAATAAATTGCCTGAACAAAAAATCATGGACTGTTTCTACAGAGTAGTGTAGAGTTGCGTACGTTCAACACAGTAGGGTGTTTGCATGTTGCATAGTATTGGTTCTGTGCGTCTGCAAATGCGAGAGGGAAGAAATTTCTGACTGGATTTGCCAGGTCATACAAAAAGAAAAGGGACCAATATGAGGATTTCTAGCAACAGAAGTGCTCAGTAGGTGGTTGACCAGATGATTACCGCCGTTAGAACCAGCAGCATGCTTGGTGTGTTGCTCTAAGGGAGGTCGCAGTCCATGTTTTAAAGAACCTGCCTGAAAATATGTATGTAGAAAAGCAAAGCTTCCTAAAGAACTCAAATCTATTTCTTTTTTGGAGCTACTGTTTGTGTTTGATACAGTGATGCTAGTGCCTTTGTTGATGATAGTATTTGATGGATAGTAGAGAAGTGATATTGATGGGAAGTGGAATGCCTCTTGAAAGAAGCTTTGTTCAAAAAATACTTGCTGAATGGCCCACCATGTAGGCGTTTTTGATACAGATTTTGCTGTAGCATAGGAAGGTCTGAGAGTTTTATTTTGAAGTATTTGATAGGAATTTGTCAGGCTATCAGAAAACAGAGATGGAGTTTGTTAGAATGATTATTGGCATAACTTGTTGAAACACTGTGACCTTGGTACAAAATTGTTAGGAGGAATGGGGAAAGAGAGAAATCAGACTGGAGGAAAAATTATCAAAAGATACATTTAAAAGAACAATATTTCCTGAAATATGTGAAAGGTATTGACACCTTCAGTAAATGAGTCCGAGAGATAAGTATTATGGGAAATTTAACAGTGATGATGTGTCTACTTACACAAGGGGAAAAAAAAAGAGTGCACATGCAGAGAAAGCAAGGTTAGATGGAAAGAGAAATAATTGATTTATAAAAATGTTCAGCTTTCCAATTGAGCACTAGCAAACTACATTTCTGAAATGTTTGCCCTTTTGGTTAGGAATGGGGTGCTGTCATGGTGAGTGATCAGTTGGGATAGGTCATGTTCTTTGACTTACTATGATCTTAAGATCGAAAGGGATATTAAACACAGTAATTCTCCGCCCACGATTTAAACTGCTATGCAGCTTATATTATAATTGTGTCAGAAATGTTGGAAATCCATATTAACAAGAATGGAAGAAGAAGGAAGAGCAAGTACATGAGCTTTGGTGAAGTTAATGGTCAGTCTTCTCCATCTCATGCTGCTTCATAGAGCCAGGTCTCAGTTCTTGCAGGGCCTGAGAGAATATTTGCTCACAATCTGAATTCTGTTAATGCTGTCATTATTTTAACAGTAATAAATTGATATTCAGAATAGTAGATACTGTTGTTATATGAAACATGATTTGGTTTATTGGCATTGCAGGTTCTGAAGACTTCATCCTGCTTTGAGGAACTTGCAGTGAGGTTTTTTAATTGTTATGAAGTTAGCAGTTCATAAGAAATATCAGGACAATTGGAAAGAATATAGTTTGTAGTGACAAACTATATTCTTTTTATAATTTTACGCCCCTCGAAAAATGTTTCTGTACACTGAAACAATAGGCTACCAAATAGTGTCCCCAGGAAGATGAAAATATTGAGGAGAAACTAAGAAGTATGGTGAGATTTGTGTAAAAATGAGAACAGCGTATGTGACTGGTTCTTCTGAAAGTCTAGTGCAAGCAAGGGTATATTGCAAACTTTCTTTTTTTTTCAGTGAGATGAAGATTGATATTCTTCTGGGCAGCAATAAGGTAAATTTGTTCTGTTAATGTTTTGCATTTATCAATTGTGAAGAAGTCAGCAGGGAATTATTTTTTGAGTTTGTTGTGAAATGTAAGAGATTGTCTTGTTCTACAGGCTACTAATCTGTTTCAGTACTGATGACTATTTTTGTAAAACTTGGAAAACTTAAAAGTTACTTATAACTAGGGCTTTCTGTACTTGTTACTTCAGGAAGTGTGGAAAGACAGTCTGAACACAAATTGGTCAAGCCTTGTATTAATTCCTCCTTGTGCTAAAGACTTTCTTTCAGGATGGCTGGTCTTTGTGGAGGAGAGACTCCGAAGAGTAACGTCCAATATCTTGTACTGATTAAATGCTTAACTTTCATGACCATGCTACTGCTGTTTCAAACCTCATTTGGGTCAGCAGCTGGAGTCTCTCTTAGTGCCCAAAAGGCAAAGATAGATTATATCTCCTCTGCAGAATAATACCGAATATACAGTATTATTACAGTGTATGCGTGTATATATATATATATAATGTATTATTACATTATGTATATACAGAATGGGAAGTTAAAGCTTGGAAACAAAAGGAAAATTTAAGCTTGTCGAGCTGGGTATGGATGCAAAGGAGATTGTAATGTGCTTTCAGAAGTTGAAGGAAATAGGGTAAGAATGGTTGTTTTTCTCTAATTATTTCACCCTTAGGAAAATGGCAGCTTCCCTTTTTTGTAACTTACTCCATCCTGTCACTTCTGCTGTGCTGGAGACATAGGCTCTGGTGGAACTAGTTTGGTGGGCAAACAGAGCTTTTTGTTTTTTTCTGCCATTTTTCTTTGTGCATTGGCAAAGCCACTTGGCTGTTCAATGCCAGTTCTCTCCATTCTTGTCTCCATTGCATGCCTTAGATGTGAGAGTAATTCAGCATCTGATGTGCTGACACCACTGCTTGTGGTGTGAGAGACAGGTGTGTCTGCCTTGTATTTTCCATCTGCACTGGTTTTATACACGCATCTTGTGTAAATGTTTCAGGATCTCTTTTTGATGTCTGTCTTCAAAAAGACTGCTACAATAAGGCACTCCTTCACAACTGGGATAGCAGATATTAATACATGCAGCTAATAGTAACTATACATCTTACACCAAAGAAATTGGAACTGGACTTTTTTTTTTTATTGTATTAGGGCTTTATTAACAATTGTGTTGTTTCTTTTTTTATATAGGATTTCTATATAAGTGGACCATTTCTGATCCACTTCCCATTACTTTTAATTTACCAAGCAGTGTGTCGGAAAGACTATCTACAACAAATATATTGAATATTGCCCTGGAAAGTGGAGTTTGGAGTTAACTCCGATCAATTCCAAGACTTTTAAGATGCTTACAAAGATAGTACTTAAATATATTCCAATTTAATTTTCTCCAAAACACTTAGATCTGACTTATTTTTAATTGTATTCTTACCTTCTGTGATTTGTGCTTTCTGCATGATTGTTCTGGAAGGTTTTGGCTCAAGGTCTAAAACCGATCGTGTATCTGTTGAAGTTTCTGCTCTTGCAGTGAAGTTACAGAACTCAGTCCAAGTTAACCAAGTGTTCTCTGGAACTTGATGTCTCCTGTAGTCACATGTATTATTAATACATTGCTAGAGTGAAGACTGTACAATAAAATAACTTAAAAGTTGCTAATAAACATGTTTTATATCCCATGAATGATGGTTCTCTTGCTATATGTATATCTTATTTGACAGAAACCTTTAAGAGAAAAGGCATGCACAGTTGACTTTTCTTATCCAAGATACAGACTAATGTCAGTTTGTAATATGTTGCTAGGAACAGCTACATCCCGTATATACATGGAAAAGGAAGATACTGCTCTGACTAGTATCTTGACTGTTAAAGTTAGGGAGATTTTTAAATTTGACTCCTCGACGCTTCATTGTTTTTCACAGTGAAATGACCTGTTATGGTTTTGTACGTTTTCCTTTGCAACATAACTGCTTAGTAACTGTGAGCAAATTAAAGTTAAGAAAAAATGATTCCTCTACTTTTCCTCACAGCTACTTTCACCTGATTTTTTTTAAATTCTAGAATTTAAACTCTAGAATTCTGAATTTTTAAATTCTAGAATTCACATAATTTTTAAATTATAGGCTTTAAAAAATACACCTCTAAGTGCTAAACAAAAAAACTATTAGTGGTATTGTTTTCCTACCCTTATTATAGTGAAAAACTATACTGAGCTGTAAAATTTATTCTTATTTGAAAAATGTTTATTCTGGAAAGATCTGTGTTGGTAATTTCAGTACATATGTTGCTTGCAATTTTTATTTTGGGCAGTTATGGTCAGTAAGACAATAGTAAATAGTCTTTTTGCAGATTTTTTTTTTTCTCTCTTAGTGTAGCTTGTGAGAATGCTTATGTTAATTTTCAAAAGTTCTTTTTGTAAGGCAAAATAAGGGGAAGTAATCTGGCACATTCTTTAAAGAAATAAACAACACTGGAAGTCTTTGTGGCACCATTTTCATATCTGTTATAAAGCAACTATACTAAACGTCATCTGTTTTGGTTATAGTAAATTAAGGAGTAGATGGACAAGAGCCGAGAAAACATCAGCATTCAGAGCTCTACAAATAGTCAAGCAACTATCAATTTCCCCAAAGAAGCGATGGGATTATTTTTGAATAGGGGAGGCGTAATCACACCTTTAGTACATGGAAGACACTGGATATGAAACCAGTGAGTAATGTTAGAAATAGACATCTGAGCTGGAAAGATTTTCCATATGCCACAATCTTCATGAAGGCTGTACTAGGTAGACCTTCATAAACAATTCTGTTGATGCATAGGAATTAAGCTCAGCTGTGTTAGCCTTGCAATATAGACAGTGAAAAGCAGAAAATACTTGCTGTTCCCATAAAAAATCAGACCTTAAAATAGGAATGCACTGAATGCACAAAAGGAATAGATCCTGCAGAGTCAATGTCATTTGTACCATCATTTTTAAGGTGAAACACTTGAAGAGCGCTATTGTCAATTACTTAATTTGTTTGTGGAGTGCCTATAATTGTCATAGTTTAATGTCCCCTGGGTAAAAAGTATTAGTTCTATAAAGCTGATGGGCCAATATACTACAGTACATGTCCCTGATGGTGGTCTGGAGTTCTTCATGTCCTGGAACACCGTTTTAAGGACTGACCGGTAAAAGTGAGGACAATTGACTGAAACAGCCATGTCATAAGTGTAGAGTATTAAAGGAAGTGCAGCAAAATTAAATACGCAAAAATACCTTGTGAACTTTAGTATGATGGTAGTTCTTGTCTGATACTGCTTTGCAGAGGATCTTTTAAAAGTTAAAGGTGCTTTTTAGATGTGGTTGCAAATACTTCAATTTAGAACTGTTGGTCTTATCTCCGAAGCTTCTCCCATCACAAGAGTGTAGGTGTTGTCCCTGAAAAGTAATTGAACAAAATAAATGAAGTAGGCCACTACCTACACTATGTTCTATTTTTTCAGTGGAAGGAGTTAACAAATACAGCCTTTTGTACTCTCTTGAGCGTTCCATTTGTCCCCCTTTTCCCAGTGAGAGAGACGTGCTCAGTGAAGTATCTTGTTTGATTTCATTCTTGCTGTAAGCAGAAAACTCTTTATTTGCCTTACAAGAAGATGTACACTTTAGGATAGTGGAGAATTTGTATTTTGACTGACATAAAGTATAAGACTCGTAACCATTTCTGTAAGACAAGACATATGTAAAACAGCAGGGAGAGAAGTACTTACTGTGCGGTACCACTGGCACAAGGTAGTGGTATATTGGTGTGCACCCTGGGTAAAAGTGAAGCGGGGAGGTACAGCAGTGTGACAGTCCAGGGAGGCTGGGGTATGGACCAACAGAAGAATCCAGAATGGAAAGGACATTGCACATATTACGTGTTCTTTAAATGTTTAAAACAGGCAGAAGAACTTAAAAATCATGGGTGAATAAAGCTGGCAATTTTCCCCTTCTGCTCCATCCTCACAGGTTGTTAAATGATTCTCCTTGCTGTGGTAGCAGAGAGGCTGCCAGGAGTGCATTAAGCATCGTGATTAATGTCTGTCACATGTTTATTCTCTCATCTTCTCCGCAGCAGGTGGTGTGTATATGCAGTACGGGTTTTTTGGTAGATTTAAAGAAAACAAGACTGTTTGCAAAGATATGTGCATGTGTAAAAGGACACAATGTCAAAGAAATGGAATGTGTGTTTGGAGCAGAAAGGGCTTCAAGAAAAAAAGGGCTTGTGGCGGCCCCGAGTTCCTGGGAGACTGCACTGAACAAGGGACAGATTACCTCCAGGAAGGTTCTGTCTCCATTGCAGATGAATTCTGCTCTTGTTCTATAGATTCCTCGTGAGCCAGAAGTAGTAAAATCGCAGTCATCCTCCCTTATATTTGGGTTGCCTTTTAAAATATTTAGTCACATTCCGGATGACGTCAGGTAAGTCAAACTTCAAAATTCTGTGAGAAGGCAGTGCTGACAGTGTCAGAAAGGTTTCACATGCTCATGACAACCTCTTTTGCTTAGAGCATATTCTTGTCTACTCTGAACTGGAGCTTCCTCACATTACTTGATAAGTCCACTGAATGTCTGAATGCTGGAATGATGGGGATATGCATACCAAGTGCAGCCAGTTATTAAAAAGGTGCATATACCTAAGTGTATTTATGACTGGGAAAAAGTATTTTTTATATTGTAAGTGCAGCAAAAAAAATATTAACTACTGTATTACAGTATTTTTCTTTCACACTGTCTATGTGAGTGCGATATTTTTTCTTATGAGTTTTAATAACTAAATAATAATTATAATAATAATACATTATTTAAAGTAGTAGTGATTTTTGTGTAGTTTGGATACCATTAAGGAAAGGGTGAAATGCATATGATGAATGATGAAACTAATTTGAAGAAATTTCTGATTATTTTTTCTGAAAAATATATGGGGATTTGCATGGTTCATTGTATGGTGGAAATGCCTCCAACACACAGATTTACATTTTCTATATATCTAAACTAGTTCAACAACCGTAAAAGTAAACGGGCCTTTCTCCTTCAATATGAACATGTTCAACTATCTTTGGCTATTAAATGTGAGGTTGTATTTGAGTATCGTTACCTTGGAATTTTAATCTCATTTACACAAAGTCTTGGTTACAGTTGCTTAGTAACACACTGTGGAAACAGATTTGTTGATTTATGATAATATATCTACGATATCCTTATAATTAAAAGATATTGTAAGGAAAGCAAGTACACAACGTGGGTGTGTATTTCAGCTGAATGTTTCTAATAACCTCTGTCTTCACAGTGTATCTGTGAGTGTCTCTGTATGGGTTGACGTTTTATGTAACGCACCTGACTTACACCGTTGTATGTGGTTTGGTGGTAGTTTTGGATAATGCTGATCTGAAATTTTCAGGTGAGTCTGAAATGCTGAGGTTTAGCAATTTACTTTCATGGGACTGCAATTCCGACTTGGCAGTTATTGTGTAAGATGTGCACTGATACCAGGAGTATATCAGAAACAAGCTGTAAGAGAGAGAGAGAGAGGCTCATGGTTAAGTTTTACATGGTGCTACACTTTCATTCCCAGGAGAGAAGTGTGTTAGAGATAAAGCATCATGAGACTTGTAAAACATCTTTTTTTGACAGCTGAAGGAAGTATCTAGAGAAGTGTTGGCTGCTGTGTGTTGCATGTCTTCAAGTATTTGCGATTAGTGAATTTTACGGTTTCCTGATATCCTTAAGGTCTTTAATTTCTTTGCAAACAGGACTCAAGATTTCTGTTTACATCCTCTGCAATATATTGCAGAAGAATTCAGAAATGGAGAAAGACTAGCAAGCTCATTGTGTAAAAATGTCTATGAAATCAAAAATAAGGCAAGCATCTCTGAGGCAGATGGAGTGTTATTAAAATCTTAGAGCCTGCTTTAAGCACAGACCCAACCCCAGGAAAAAAACTGCAAATAAACTTAACAAATTTATAAATAAAACAAAACTAAACATCCTGTATGATGAGACCTGAGTTTGGTCTGCTGTTCTATATGTATTTTAAAGCTGAAAAAGCTTGTGTTCTTCAACTTGGAACATTTAAACAACTCTTAGGCCTGGTATCTAGATGTTTTGTGCAGGGCCAAACACATTGGTGTTGCATAATGAAATAATGACAGTTTTGTCTCTCTGCTGACTACATCTACCTTGGTTTCCTTGTGAAATAAAGTTATTCAGGTTCTTACTGGGCTCAAAAAAATTACAAAATACCCCTACAAATTGATACCTTCTTCAGATTTTTTTTCTGTATGTAATGCAAGAATGCAGAGGAAATACTAATTATTTTAAAAGTGCAATTTACGTGGGTCTGTTCAGTTGAGTGTTTTGCTTTCTGCTTTCAAAAGCTCGTAAGCTGTTATAGTTGTTTCACTATTGTCATATTGCTTGACTGGAAAACTGTGGGTGGCATTGATCTCGCCTACCTTCGACATATCTCATGCCAGTGTACGTAAGCTGAAACCATCGCTCTAGTCCGTTTTTGTAGTCGATGGAGAAATAAATGCTTTAAGATTTCAGGTCATCTGACTCATTTATGATAGGTGAAACAGACTTCATTGTTAGTTATGTTAACTTAATCTTCATGGGCTGACACAGGTACAGAGGTTTATCTTTCATGAAGTGGATCTTCTGCATGTGAGGAAGACAGTTCATGATGGCTGAACAACTGTCAGAACCAAATGTCTACATTTTCTGGAGCTCCTACTAACTCATGTTTCCAGTCCGTATTTCATAGGCACTTGAGTAAGTTTGTGGGAGAGAAAAGATTTCAGTTGTTTAATTCAATTTTAAGCCTATTTTTGAGCAACGTGCTGAGCCTGCACTGCACTGCACACTGAGCCCTTCTTCAGATTCTCATGTTATTCAAACCTGCATCAGTAATGTAAAAACAAAACAAAAACCAACAACTACAAAACCCCCCACATTTTTTAATCTCTAGATATTTATTACCCCAGTTTAAGAAGAAAATGCTTTTTGGTGATCTCTTGTTCTGCATCTCCAGGCTGCACCTGGAGAAATGTTTCCAGTTTTGTTCCTCACAATTCAAGAAAGACACAGACTGGAAAGGCTCCAAAGGAGGGCCACAAAGGTGATCAAAGGGCAGGAGAAACTGCCCTTTGAGGAAAGACTGAAGGCTTTAGGTCTTTTCTCCCTGGAAAAGAGAAGGCTCAAGGGGGACCTCATCACAGTATTCCAGTACTTATAGGGCTGCTACAAAGAGGAAAGAGGCTCTCTCTTCACAAGGACCCACATGGAGAAGACAAGGGACAGTGGATACAAGTTGCATCAGGAGAAGATATATCTTGACACAAAGAAATTATTTACAGTAAGAACAATCATTCACTGGAACTACAGGGATGTGGTAGAGTCTCCATCACAGGAGGTTTTCAAAATGCAGTTGGACAAGGTGCTAGATAATCTCACCTGGGCTCCTTTTCCCAAACAAAAGGTTGGACCAGGTGATCTCTTGAGAGCCCTTCCAACCTGGGCTGTTCTATGATTCTATGATTGATCTGAAATTTGTGACAGTATTGTCTTGGGTCTAATAACTGAGGACAGGTGTGAATTCCTCAAGCATAGCTATGAGGAAAATAAGGTGAGTTCAAACATTATTTATTTTGTATTGATGAGTTCATGGAGATTGGATTTGTTAGGAGGCCTGTTAAAACTGACAATACAGGATTCATTCAGCTGCGATATTTTTGAATTTTGAGTTCTATATTGGATTGACATTTTAAAAAATATGTCATATGTCCTGAGGGAAAAAAAGTGTTTCACAGCCAATTAAAAATATTACAAAAAGTCTGAATTTAGTCATAGACCTTTTTAAAATCTTGGTGAAAAATGTAGAGTAACTCAGCAATAAGCATCTCTGCTATTTTAAAAAATACTTTTCTAAATGCACTTTAAAAAAAAAATACACAGAATTGGATTGGTCTTTGAGGCTACATGCAGAGGACAATGAGGTAAAAGCTTTTATGACATCCAGTAATATGCAGTGACACTGTATGGGAGACTCTCCAACAAGCAGAGCCCTTTTTGTTCCAAGACACAGGATCTTGGTCACTTTGGGCAACCCTGCAGTGAGACAGCACAGGAAGGCTATGCTCTTTTAGTGTAAGATCTGATGGACTACTGAAATTTTTTCTTTTTTTCCCCAGCTTACTTTTGCCCTTTCAGAATGATTTGATTAATTTGTGTCCAGGGTACGGAAACACTTTCTGTAGTCTTTCATTAAAAATAAAAATTAATTTGCAAAATCCAAGTCAGCAATTTATCTCCTCTCTCCAAGCTCTCTATTTGTTTTAAAATATTCTGTGTGTTTTGTCTGTCTTTTATTAAATCTTTATTTACATATAAAGGAAGACACACACAAATTCTTTGACAGAAGATCTATGCTCGTGATACTGTATACCTAGGAAATCTTAGATTTATATAATAAAAATCTGTCCTTGACTTTTTTTGGCTAGAAACTGGAAAAAATGGAATACTATTAAAATGTGACTTTTTATATTAATTTAAAAGCTCAAGAAAACATTTTGCTTATGTTGGTGCTAATTGTATAGGCAATGAAAGCAGTATTTTTGGAATACTCTACTGGTTAGTCATGAGACTTTTTTATTTACCAGGCTCTATGGAGGTGGTAGTTGGCATTAACCGTGCTTTTTAGTCAGCACTTCAACACCAGTGTTATTTCTTTGACCACATTTCTCATAGTGTAAAGTTGTGGCCCTGGCCATACAGTGGCTGGGTTTACTTTAGAAAAAAAAGGGAAACCATGGTGTGACACCCTGCCTATAGAAGGGCCAGAATTCTTCTTTTTTATTTATCCAGTGGACTTTCTGTCCACAGGAAATCATCGCCTTTCACACCGTGAAATCGCTCAGTTGGTAATGCAGTTCCCATCAAGCAAGTACTCGCTTTGTTCTGCTTTTTGAAGTGTTTGCTTCCCAGTTGTGTTGAAACACAGAGGCTGCTTTCTGCTGCTGCTTTTAGGCTTTCCCCTGGTACTGCTGGGTGACATTCCCTCACAACTTTTGAAAAAGCAGGAATTGAATAGCTGTTATCTATATGATATTGTTTATTTTCTGTTTGATTAACAAAGGTGAACAATAATGGTTTTGAAATAGAAAAAACCTTTATTAATATTTTAGAAACACAACTCCATATGATGGTCCTTCTGCATTCCTTTTAGATTTCCCCCTACCTCTGTACAGCTCATGTGATATGAATAAATTATCTTACTAAGAAACACTATTACAAAATATTCCTTTTGTTTCAGTTTGGTGGTTGGTCTTAATGAACTGTCTGACTGATAACATGGATCCAGATTTAACACAAAAGTATACAATTGACCCATGTATAGCTGTTGTTTGTGACTGTTTTTGTTATCGCTCATCAAGCGATTAACAAAATCCTGAAAAAACCTTGAGGCTGGAGAGCACAATGACCTATAATCTATCACAGTGAGAGAACCCACAGAAGAGTTTTTTGTCTAAAAGAAAATAATTTTATTGAAAAAACCTTGTTTCTTAAGAATTTAACACTTAAACTGTTGCACAGTCAGGTATTTTAACTAATGAGAAAAAATCGCATTTGATTTAGAATCATAGAATGGTTTGGGTTGGAAAGGACCTTTAAAGATTATCCAGTTCCAACCCCCCTGCCATGGGCAGGGACACCTCCCACTACACCAGGTTGCTCGAAACCCCATCCAGCCTGGCCTTGAACACTGCCAGGGAGGGAAGATTTATTGTTTCTTATTCTTTTTTGAGGGACCCTTTCCCTGCTCATTGGCTTGCAGAGTTAAATGTTCCATAAGACAGATATTTAATGTTAAATTTCTGACTTATATTTGAGATTATGGGTATATTTATAACTTATTCTGACATTATCTGTTGAAGTGGAAGGGAAGTTATGAATACGTGTCTTGTTCTGCTTCATAATGTCTTATGTAAGATGTATACTTCAGGCTATGCATAAATTAGGATTTTCTTTTTTCATAGAACAGTTCCTGTATAATAAAAAATTATAACCTTTGGACATTTAAGTTTAGTTTACTTTGAATATTGATTATGTCTTTGACCCATAGGGGTGACTGATGGGAGTATATCAGCCCCATATTAATATTATTTGTAAATAAAATACATGGAAAAATTGTGAATCTGGTGAGATGCTGAATATCATGTTGGTCTGACTAGGCATTAAGTATTAATTTTCATTGTGCCAATTAATACAGTGATATGTAGAACCAGAAGACAGCAGCTCCCTGACCCCAAGCTTCCTTATTGCTGATAAGAACCTATCTGTCTTAAAGTACAGGGGATTTCAAAAAGATGGACCCAATTTCAATTGAAGGTCCATTTCAAATGGATCCACCTTTTTGAAACACACTGTATATGCCGCCCTTCATGTTTGGGTGTTGCCTTAGCTAATGGTGAGAGTCAGTGATCCCCATACCTGGAGTGCTGTGTCCTTTAGTAATGCATTGCTGGAGGAGCTCTGAACTGTAATGAGGGAATAAAAGTAGAGTGTGAGAGCTGAAAGGTGGTGGGTGTGCTGAATAAGGAAATTTCTGTGGAAATGGGGCTTACTGCTTTTCATTTGTCTTTATGTTACTTCTTACAAAGAAAAGAGGCCAAAGACTTGTCCTGGCTTTAGCTGGCTCCTAGGAGTAGTCTAGTTAAGACACAAATAATTGTAGTAAGTGGTACATGAGGAAGTGATGTCTAGTACTGTGCCTGAGACTGTTTCAGCTCTCCAACAGGAGTGACCAAGTGTGTACCCAATGCAGGTGTGTGATAGGAAGCTCTACTCAGCATGCACTGTTAAGGATAGATGGTAATAATATCTAGAGGTAGAGAAGTGTCATTTTGTCTACCCTAAGTGGAAGTAAATTGATATTTATGAAGACACTCATAAAAATTAAATGACAAATCAATATATTGTTCTCATTTTTGTGTCTTTTAATAAAAATATAGGTAATACATGCATTTGTCTTAGTGTAGTGCATGGAAGAGCCTAAAGACTGGAAACCAACTTTACATTGTTTTAGCCCACCTTGCACTGCAGTAGGACTATGTCTACCTAAAATATGCTGCATATATGTTTGTCTAATCTGTTCTTAAAGATCAGTTTTCTTAGAATCCTTGCTCTATTATGTCCTTACAGTTCATAGTTTTCCTGAAATTAATCTTATTTTCTGAAGTTTTAGCTTAAATCTTTTTTTTTCTTCCCTAGTAGACGTGGAGAACAATCGTTAACTGCTTTTTTTGTAACATTTTATGTATTGGAAAGCTTTTACCATGGCTCACCTCAGATTTTGTCTTTTTTAGACTGAAAAAACCCTGAATTCCTGTAGTCCTTTTTCCTAAATTATACTTTCAGAAACTCTTCTAATTCCTGCTGCTTTCTACAAGATTCCTCCTAGTTTGTCTTTTCCAGAGTGACATTTACATTTTAGCAAGTGTCATAGTGCTTGTATTTAGCCTGTCTTCTCTATCACTTCCAGAGGATCTCTTCCCAATTGCTGCATAAGCAAAAATGAGCTATTGGAAAATGTGACTCTTAAGAAAATTTCTGAGAAATTATCTAAAAAGTGGAATACACTTAAGGTGGCTGAAACAGGCATCTCCAGAGAAAAATGTTTACTGTCTGTAGTGAGCTGATTATGTGAATGCTTCTGTCATATTAATCAGATGCAGTAATGCAACTAATGTCAGGAGAAGCTGCAATCATCACTAATTGATGCTGCTGCTAGGGTAGCATGCTGTGATCATGGTGGCATAAGAGTACATTAGGAAGAACCATAGCTGCCCAAGGTGGTGGTCCTGTTCAGTGGCTAGGTGACTGCCAGGGTCTGAGAAGACCTAAGGTCTATGTGCATTTCTTCTTGTTTCTGCTGCTTCGTGGGACAATTAGTTAATTTCTCTACACCTCAGTGATTTTTTTTAATCTGTTAGATGAGGAGACTGATACTTGCTATACTCATGAGAAGCACTATGTAAGAACTAACTTGTATTCTATTTGTTCTTACAAACGTATTTTGAATTTATATGGTAGGATTTATTACATATTAAAAAAAATAAAAATAAAAGGCATACAGCCATAATCACTCTCTAGTCCAGTAGTTACTGCCTATCCACCTCAGGATGTGAACATCCCATCTCACCCACCTGGATCCAAAGGAAAAAAAAACCACCTGAGGCAGTGAATACTGACTGAGTCATGAAGACCAAGTGAGGCAGTAATACATGCCATTCAGTGAGAACACGCTGCCATCTCTACGTTCATCCTCCTATCTCTGTTTTCAAAATGAAGGCCTGCTGTCCTGGGGTTGGTATATGATGTTTGGTTTTTTTTAGTAAGACAAGCCATCTAGAGTCGTGTTCAAAACAAGTAGAGGATCTGGGGTGTGGCGCTGACACTATGTACATCTTAATATCCAGGTAGCCAGTTACACTTGAGATTTGAGAAGAACTCAGAGGGGACCTAGAAATTATACCTGGGTGAGATAGCAACAGTAGTCCCACATATTTCCACAGTGCAGATCCTGTAGCAGGACCATGCCTTGCTGTTTACCCATGCATGTGCAGCAATTTTGACCAGACCTAGGCTGGTGATGCTTATGTTGCTTTGCACTAAAAGGTTTACTCAGCAGGGACTATATCAGCACTGCACCCAGTGTCCAAGATGCACAGCCTGCCCCATGCTGTGGGCTTAAATGGGCCTAGGAGAAGGTCAGATGCAGTTAGAAAGCAGCAGAGAGGCTGCCTGGTTTGGTGTGCTGGTTGTGAATGAATGCTGGTTTTGGTTTTAAAGATATTTATCCCTGACCTTGGCAAAAAAAAAATCTCTGAAAGTTCTTTAGCTGCAAAAAACCCAGTTGTCTTCTAGAAGTGGGAAAACCATAGAGGGGGCACGTTAAGAAAGCTTATTTAGATTTGTATTTAAAGAAAGACAATATACTCTTGCCTCTGTCCTCCTACACACCTCCAAAAATGAACAGGACTTTGATCTTCCCGCGACTGAGGCACTCAGGCCCCTTGTTCTCTGCAAACCAGGGCATTGCATCAGCAGCGCGGAGCAGAGCTGAGTCCTGGTCCCCCGAACAGGGTGCGAAAGTGCTGCTTAGCAACACGCGGCTGCCAGCGCCAGCGGCCGCCCCAGCCCATGGAGGCTGCCAGGGAAGATGAGTTTTCAAAGTGAGATCTTCTATTTAAATATTTTTTGCAGTGTACAGATAGCTGGAAAAGAGGGCAGCAGGCAGAATGAAAGCAGAGAAACTGTGGAGGAGGAATGAGAAATAAAGGAAGGGTGTTGAGGCTCTGAGTGAGCGAGGAGCCAAGGAAAAAGAGAAGAAGAGAGCAAAATTGGAGATGGAAAACTGCAGGATGTAAGAGGGAATGTGATTAGAGAAATCAGCAGATACTGAGAACTAGAACTACTAGAAGAAGGATATCTTCATCTTCAGGATAAATGTTTGGGGATAAAATCTTACCAAAGTGAAATGATGTCGAAATAAGACGGTACAACAGTGATGATGGGATTTCTGTATTTTTGTTTCATTTACCTCATTCCAGAATGTATTCACAAACAGTTAAATACAATTATGCAGTAACTATACAGGTTACTGTTCACAGTAAAATGACATAGTAGCCCTTATTAGGAGAGAATTAGAAAAAATAAGCAAGTTTGTTGCAAGTTTTTATGCTCCTAAACTCATGGAGGTATCATTTCTTTAAGACAGAATTGAATTAGTCTGTATCATTAGAAGTGCTTTCTGCCCTTTTCTGTATAGACACAGACAAGTTAAGAGTTTTGTTTATCATCAGAATTTTGTGCGTTTGATAAAACGAAGAGTTGGTAACATTGCCCTTTTCTTTCCAGCTTCCTTAGCAGCTGCAATTACCCTTTCCTTCCCCCTTATGCTTCTGTGCTGCTTGAAAATGCTGTCGGTTCTCTTATCCTTGACATTACTGCTAATTCTCTGTTTGACAGTCTCTTCTTTGGTCTTCTTTGCTCCCTGGAAATTGCACTTCAGACTTGATAACAACAGGTTTTACCTGGCCATGTTGTAGGAGACTGTTTTACACTTGTTATACCAGGGTATTTCTGATGACATCCTAGTCATTAATCTTTCACGTGGAAAGTGCTTTTTTCCTTCAGGCTTCACAATGCTGTGGTGTTCCCCCCTCCCCCCTTTTTTTTTTCCTTTTTATTACCCTCCCCTTCCCCTCCCCTTCCCCCCCACCAAGTTTAGGCATGGCTTTTGCCAGCATTTCTGGTATCTTCTAGTGTCTTATGTGCTGTTTCATTTATAGTGTGGGGAAAGAGAGCTTCCATCAAGCCTCTCCTCATCTAATTTGGTAACTCATACCTCCGTAACCTCAGCTTGCTTTGGAAATTTCTAAGCTAGGTGTGCATAAGGATTTAATAGGTGATCTTTCCTTACCTCAGACTTTTCTACATGGTGTTCTACCAATAAAATGTAAGCATGGCAAAAACTGTCAACCTCTTTCCCCTAAGCTCTTGCACTTCTGCACTTCCTTGAGGACCATTGGCTTAGTCTTCCTGTCCTGCATAAGCAAAACTGTGGTATGTAACTTTCACACCTCTCCTTTCTCCCTAAGTTTGATACTATTTCATAACGCACTTCACTCACTGCATCTCCAGTAGTGTCCTCTTTGTCTCCACTTCTGTTTTGAAACAGTTGTCTTTGCTTTGATGGTTTGTTTGTCACCTTTTTGTTATTTGAATGTCCAGATTCCCATCTCTTGCCTCTCTCCAATCTTTTTAAATGTGACCAGGAGCTGCCCTACTTTGTGTCTGGTTTTGACTGTGCCTACTGGATAATATGTAACTAGTTATTCCTCTTTCATTCCCTTCACCTCCACCCTTGTCTTTCATGTCTTGATTCCATTCTCTTTCAAGTCCCTTCTTTGTGAACAAGCATTCAAAGGGACCTTTAAGTCCTGGCTTTTCTGTTGCATTTTCACAAGGGCTTACTTTGAGAAGTAAAATGACTCAGAA
The DNA here is from genome assembly GCA_013398125.1 of Aegotheles bennettii. Lineage (NCBI taxonomy): Eukaryota > Metazoa > Chordata > Aves > Caprimulgiformes > Aegothelidae > Aegotheles > Aegotheles bennettii. Next base: position 141,813 of record VZRW01003391.1, on the reverse strand, counting down.
AATACAGAAAGTAAGCAAAAAACCATACCCCTTCTAACCTGGTATGAATACAACATCCCCGCTTTATTCTGGCTTCCAACTGCATTCGCCTTCATTACTGCTTCTTCTTGTGTTGTCTATATGGATTGTAAACAGCTGTATCATGGATCAAGCTTTACCTGCAAAGTACTGGCACACTGTGGGTGCTCTATAAAGAGAAGATGGTGATGACAATTTAGCAAATTTAGTACATTTTGAAATACAATACATTTTAGTGTTTGACAGATTCTTTTCTTTTTTTAGTATTTCATTAGCATTTTCTTCATCTAATAAAATGACTCCTGCATTATGCACCTTGCAATGAAAGTATTTGGATTTTAAGCTCTTTCTATTTTTTTGAATTTTTTTTTAAAATAGTATTTTCAATTCAGCTTGCTGCTAAGAGCATGTTTGTATGTTTTCATCCACTCCCCTCTGTCTCCTCAGTTGTTAAGCTTTGCAAACTGAATTTTCCTAAGTCACATGAAATGCAATAACTTCATTATTGAACCTGAGTTGTTCTTGGGCGCTACATAAAATAGTACTTAACTTCCAGACTGTATCAAGGAGGGAAAAACTTCACAGTAAATTCTGCTCAGTTTGAATGGCTCTCACTAGATGTGGACAAGAGAACATAAGCAGTGTCATGTGGTTGAATACTTGTGTTTGTTTCAGAGAGAAATTCCTGCTGAAAAATGGGGTATCTCTTTAGGGTTTGGGGACGCTGGTGTGATACTGGGGAGAGGCTACTTCTACATGAAGGAGAGCAAGAAAAGCTAGAGTAAAGCCTGAGAACAACCACAAAATTCAACTGGTTCATGAAGCACGTGGAAGCTAATGGAGCTGATGAAAATGGGAAGGGTGATCCACACGTTTTCTGTAGGCATTAAAATGTGCAGAAGCAAGATGTGTGTATCAGAGGTCAAGACAGCTGAAGCTAAATGTGACTTTTTAAAAGCGTAGGTTATGGAAAAACAGGTGAAAATTCAGGCAGAAATGGAGTCAGGCTGTGAGAATAGTTGTTTTGATCCACAATAAGCTGCGTTGAATGTACACACCTTTGTTGGACACATTTTTTTCTAGCCAGTAATCTTAGTGTGTGTGTTGTGACTGTGAGATATGTACACTTAAGAGTTATGAAATGTTTCACTAGTTTCTAAGCAAAATCAGGGTGTTAATTTAACTTTTGTTTCTATTGGCACAGATATGCTGCCTGAATTTGTTTTCCAGTTTTGAATACTTTTCATGTATAAGATCCAAGTTCACCTTTAAAGTATGCAAGGAATGGAAATTTCCACTGTCAGATTTTCCTTGCAGTGAAATATTTTGCCTCCCACACACTGTAGTAGTATTATATTCATAGTCCTACGCAGGGTATGCCTGATCTGTTTCTTCATCTTGCCATGCTCAAACAGGGGCTGAGGTGTAGCTTTAGATGTCACTGTACAAGTACATGTAGATCTGCATAATTTCTGTGGCATTTTGAGCTGTCCATCTCAAAAGAATAATTGAAATACTGTGCCAGTATCTCTGCCAGAACATAACTGTGAAATGGTAGAAAATAGATGTAGTAAGATAAACTGCAGAATTGCATTCTGTGTGCAAGACTCGATAAAATGTAGGGCTTACTTGTTTATCTTTATAATAAATGGAAAAAAGTTCACATCCAGAGGGGAATTGCCATTAAGTAATCAGAATTCTTCAACAGTGACTCAAGTAAGCCAAGACATTCAAAGTCTTGTCTTTTACAGTTTTGTATTGTACTCCACGGTAATGTCAGCTGTTTCAAAGGTGGTAGAGATAGTCATTATTTCCATGTCAACCATAGTAACAAGCGCAGGTCTATCTGCAGTGTCTTGGGAACTTGGCTTTTTAATGTTCTTATTCTGAAAGTGATTTTGCGTTGACTTTGAATGTGGAACAGTATTTTCTTTTTTTTCCTGCCAGTGTCCTAGATTAAAGTTACCACAGCCTAGGGAGAATACAAAGCAAATAAGTGCAGACTAGTGAACGGTTAACTTCATTTTTTAATGTGGTGCTTTCATTGTGAGGTTAGATAGTGTATGTGTAGTGGAAGTTCTCAAAAGGCCTTGGTAATTGCTGAGCTGCCTTGAATGGTAAAGGTTTAGAAAATATGTGTATGTCTATAGCTGACCTGCTATGAGAAAAGCTGAAAAGCCACTGCTCCTGCTGGGTGTCGCTTACTGCTGGGTGCTCAGCAGTTGGGACAATAGGATGTATTATTTCAGTAGAGCAGAGCATTTGTAAAAGTTTCTAAGCCACTTTTATTGAAGTGAAAACTGAGTTCCTTTTGTTTCATTTTTTCTTGTAAAAATAGATGAAGATGGTTGGCTGTTTTTCTTTTTTTCTTTTTTTTTTCCAAACTGACTTTGAATGCTTATTACTTCGAAGTCTCCTGACTTTGTCTGCCACACTCAGCACTTATTTCTCTGAATCTTTATAAATGATTCTGTCTGTAATTGTGATCAGCTGTATTGTTGAAAAACTTGTGTTAAGCACTGCTTGCTGCATGGCTGTGATTTATGGTGACTGTTACAATTCGTGGTTTGATATTGGCTGAGTGGATCAATAAGAAATTTCAAGGATGTTATTTCACTGAGCTGCATTTGACTGTCTTCCAGCTACTCTTGTTTTCAAGTGGTGTCAGAGAAGTACAAGGTTTCACAGGCGTGAGATAATGTTACAGCCTTGGCATAGCGACTAGATGCATGGGCCAGACTGGTTGGTGCATTTTGCCTAGGAAAAAGATGCAAAATTCTGTCATTACACATTTAACAAAAATTATGGACAAAACCGATTGAAACTGTGCATGTTCTGCTTAGGGCAAATTCTGATCAGTGTAACTGTTCAGTGACCGTGGTCATGAGATAGCATGATTGTCTGCTAGTGTAAAAGGAATGTGCCATCACTGTATCAAATTTAATAGCTGCAGTTTAAATGCTTGAGTTGTCACTGTATGTTTGGCACAGCTTTAGTATTACTATTTCCAGCTGTTTAGTATTGAGCATTGATTTTTGAGATTGGTAGATGCTGTAAATTAGAATGCTGTCTTTCTTGTTTGTATCAGTTATAAAGGAAATTACTACTACTGAAATGCTTATTCAGGAAGTTAATGTAAATTAACAATATATTTTGCAAAAGAAGTCAAAAATCAAACTAGAAGATTATTTAACAATTAGTGAATCTTTCATGAATAGACATTGGGAGAGACTGGAGAAGGATAAGTATTGCTTCCCTCTCAGATTTCTAGTAGAAGGATTTTATGATCATTTGAAATACAAGATCAAATCACTTCTTGACATTAATTTTGATGAGTTTGAAAAAAACATGAAAAATCCCTGAAAGTTATAAAACAGTTGATGGCATCCAGAAAAAACTATGCACAAAAGGTCAGAGAAATTTTGCATGATTCAGTGTATGAATAATACATTATTTTTCGGAGAATATTTTATGAAGTGATTGTCCTTTGTTATGTTTATGTGTGAGAATTGGGTTTTGTCACTGGCAAGAAGAATTCATTTTCCTGTAGCTTTTTCTTAAATGCTAATTTATTGCTATGAAAGATGCCAAAGTGACAGATCTGAAGAATGAAGCCCTCTATTTATCTTCTGAATGGATGGAGCATGAGTAGCAGTGAAGCCTTTCTCATGCTCTTTTGCCAGTGTACCACAATCTTTTTACCATGTCCTGAGCATATTTTTACCAGTGAGAGGTGCTTATTCATTCCATAGTTTCCTTAATGGACTACCAAGGGTATCAATTAGTGACAAGTGAACAGTAGCTTTACAGCTTGGATACCTGCCCAGTAGGAACAGAAACCACTAACTCTTTCACATAGGCATAGGACAACCATCAGAGGAGTGAATTAGTGTCACTGCGGATAGGAGCTGTTTGCAGTTGAGCAAAGGGAGGACAGAAGGATCCTGTTTTTACCACCAGATGTCTTAATGTGTGGAAAAGGATTCCAGTTTAGCTTGCTTGTCTTTATACAGAGGAATAATTTTTTACCTATGACACTAAAGTTGCAGTATTACAGATGCTGCAGTAGAGGAATGAGTAAATAATAGATAAAATATATTTAGTGTATGTTTTCTCAGTGCTCTTTTGTCTACTCTGTACAAGCTTGGTATGAGTGGTACCAGTGCTTTTAAAAATTTAGGACCAGAAAATAGGATTATTGTGGCTTAGAGCTGGCATTTATATTCCAGTTTTGTTTGCAGTGTTATGCTTTGTTTGGTTATGGGTACTGAATTTAATTCCTTGGTTCTACAAACATTCAAACAGAAACAAGAAAAATAAGTAGAAGAAAAGAGCATGATAAATTGGAATATTGTATAAAACCGATGTAGGATAAAAGCAATACTCATTTAGGTAAGTCTTCTTGAGCATTCAGGTAATACAGCTTTCCATGTTCTTAACAATTGTTCCTGTGCCTAATACTGTATTACATGAGTTATTCTACAGTAGATTTGTTCCTGTGAGACTTGTCCAGACTTGCATATTGAGTTTGAAATTCTTGTAATTCCCTCCTGCTTCCAGCTCCCCTGCTGTTAGGCTTGTGCTCCAAATGCAAGCACAATTCTGTCCCTTCCCACTGGTCCTGGCTCACACAAAACCTAGTGTGTAACCCGGGAGAGAAGCTTGCAGGGCCTGTGTTTCACAGCCTGTAGGATGACTGTGTGGGCATGCTCAGGAAAGTGAAGTTTAATTAACAAAAGGATGAATTTGTAATGTATTAATTAAATCAGATTAAACTAGGCCACTTTACTTACAAATGAAAATGTCCACATGGGGCTTTAATATGTTTTAACTAATGCATTTAAAACTCAAATTTGAAGTCAATTTGGCTTAGTGTTCACAATTTTCCCTGTGCAGATATGCCCATAGAATTTTAAATAAGAAAAAGATCTGATGCAATTTTTAATAAAGATTTTTTTTTCCCTTAGGAAATAGATTTGCAAGCTTTATCTATCAGTGAATGAAAATAGTAGAAGTGATGGAAGCTAGATACTGAACAGAGTTGGTGTGGTGTCCCTTTCTAATGCTGCCAGCACTTTCCATAACCGAAAAGTGTGTGTGTGTGAGAGACAGAGAGAGAGAGGACACAATTTATTTATGTTATTGATATTCTTTTTTCTACCTGCAAGCATGTAAATCTGGAATAATTGTTACATTGTTACACAGTATCTGAATGAGGGTGAGATTGAGGATCTTGAATAGTAATACTGATGTCTTATTTCTTATTTAATTGACTTAAGCTGATTAAGAAACTGGACTTTTGGCCTATAAATTATTTGTAATTTCAGCTGAGATGTGTATGTGGCTTGTAGATCCTGTCCCAAATTCAGGTGGAATAGTGGTCCAGATAACTTCAGTACATGTGAAGATGCTTCAGTCAAAGTGGTAGCAAATAAGAGTTAATCTGATCACCTTGTGGTCTTTTTGGCCTTCCTACTGTTTATTTTAATGTGTCTCAATTATTTCCTGCTCACAGAAAGCATGTGCTGTGTTAGCAGTGAGTAGCTTTTCTTTTTTTTTTAAGTCCTGTGTTGGACACCTCACCACCTGGTGATTGTAGGTCTTGAACTACCATATTACTTCTGGTTCTTTCTCAATTGCTTCTGCATAGAGAGATACTGTTTGGAGTGAGCAGATGGACAGGATTTTCCAGACAAGAGCAGCTAGGGTGAAGTACACACTTTTACTGTAAAGGATATCATCTAGCCAGATCATAGGCTCTAACTACCCTGTGTTCTGTTACTGTGTCTTGGCTTGACCAGATGTGCATACCATAACAGATTCATAGAATCACAGAATCATAGAATGGTTTGAGTTGGAAGGAACCTTAAAGATCATCCAGTTCCAACCCCCATGCCATGGGCAGAGACACCTTCCACCAGATCAGGTTGCTCAAAGTGCCATCCAACCTGGGCTTGAACACTTCCAGGAAGGGGGCAGCCACAACTTCTCTGGACACAATTTGCCCTTAGTGAAACCACGTTGGCTGTTCCCAAATCACCTCCTTATTTTCCACGTGCCTTAGCATAGTTTCCAGGAGGATCTGCTCCATGATCTTACCAGGCACAGAGGTCAGACTGACTGGCCTGTAGTTCCCCGGGTCTTCTTTTTTTTTGGGAAACACTGAGATGATGGCATTGCTTTGAGCTGTAAAATTAGACACAATTCTCTTCCTTCAAATCCGATTAATTTCATCTGCAGTTTCTTCCAATTCCCCGTGGTATTTATGAAATAAAATCTTAAGTTTCTAATCTAAGAACTAATTGTAAATTAATAGCACTAGTATGTAACAAAGAGAAGGATTAATGCAGGCCCACACATTCACTTTTCTTTTTTGATTACATTTCTGTATTGGATGGATCTCTCAGGACTGCTACTAAGCTGTAACATTGTCAGAAAAGTGTTTATACGGTGAGGAGAGAGGTGTGTGTGGGGGTTTTCATACTCATATCTTGGCTGGGTTTCTGATTTTTTTTTTCTTAATTCTGTGTTATTATCCTACGAACAGTCTTTTTATGGTTTTGATGAATTGCTGTATTTATTACTGGGGGCATGGGAATGCTTTAGAGTAACTATAGATGGTTTTGTAAGAAGATCAATGAGATTTGTGTTCTCTGTTGTTGGTTTGCTTTTGTGTTGAAGTGCTGCCAGAATTACTTGTGAAGTTGAGGGCCTAAAGTTTACCATCCTTTTACTATTGGAACAGTATTCGTGAGCTGTATTTTGAATGTCCTGAATGTGCTACTTACTATCATTTCTTGCGTCCTTTATATTTGTATAACTGAAAACATTTCTCTTATTAGCTTTCTAAATGTTAAAGTGCATTTGCTTACGATGAATGAATTTGCTTTTGTCTTGGGAAGGTAATGTTTTCAAGTTGAAGGGTACTGATTGTATGATGATGATTAGTGTCTTTTCTTGGTAATCAGACTATGTTGCTTCTCTCTTTTTGCGTCTCTGCTTTTCACTAGCTTATATGTTTAGTACTCTGTTCAAGCTCTGTATGGTGCTGGAGGAAATATCTCTAGCTTGGCTCTTGTTTCCCCTTAAATCTTTTCCTCTGCTATTACTTTGGTCTTGTAGGGACTGTCCTTTATAATTTCCTGTATTATCTGTATGTATTTGACCATCCTTGATATTAATAACAGATTAGACTGTTGCTGTCTGCCATGACATCTTCTAAACACTTCCACTGGGCTTAACATCCTACCAGAGAACTTCTGGGAGAGGGATAAGGGTATTTAGAAAGCTGAAAAGACAACAAACCAAGATTGTTCCTTTGTGTCCATCTCTGCGAGGTGTCTAGTTCAGTATCTCTCTCCACACAATGGACTTTGCAAGACAGGACAGCTTTATCATTTCAGAATCAAGCATTTTTTTGGCATGCAGCATAATAGTGCAGATGCACTATTGCAGCTAAAAAAAAAAGTCTTGTATGAAATTATTTAGACTTAAGAAAGTGAAATGCTTCCTTGAACTGGAGTGTTGAGGATTCTAATCCTTTTGTATCATTGCACTGATTTGAGAGCTGTGCAGATAATTTTTTGACAGGAGACCTGTTAAGCTTAATAACAGAAGTTGTTAAATTTTCTCAGCATCTGTATTGTGTGTTTTATCAAGGGGGTCATAAAAATATGTGTAGACACTGAAACACATTCAGTTATCCAGTGGCATAATTCTGACTCTGTCAGTTCATTTTTCATTGCTCCTCTGAAGCAAGAAGGTCTCAAACTGCCCAAATTGGTGTCGGGTGGGTTTTGCTGCTGTGAAGCAGAGCTCCTGAGCACTGGAGCATGGAGTTGTCTTCACTGCCTCTTCTGGGCTCGGGTGGGTGAGCTATGCTCAGAGGGAGGAAGGATGAGACTTTGAATTTATCATTTCAAATTGATTCCCAGCTACCAGACTGGTTTTTGGAGTGTCTATGCCATGGATTTTTAAATAGTAACATCGTGAAGGCCTATTAGGATAGTTATGAGGAGCTAGGCAGCATTCTTTGAGACTTCTTAAGCTGGAAGTGAACAGTCTGCCTTTATTTAATAAAGTTAACTGCCTTGTTCAGTCGGAGATGCTGACTGTCTGAAGGAAGCTTGCAGAAAGGGTTATGAAACCTCTCCTGGCTGGAGGGAGTACAACTTTGCAACGAGTGACTCAGCCAAATGTCAAAACAGATTGGTTTCTAGCTGATTAGCAAATATTGCCTTTCTGAGCATGGTGATGGACAAATCAGTCAATGACTCTCTTCAGACCCATCAAATTGAAACCAGTGTCCTTGGTCCTGTCCAAGGGTCAGACCCAGACTTGAGATAAAAAAGCATTGACCAATGTTGTCAATGAATAGTGGACAAACATCTAACTACATTACTCTAACTTGTTTAAATAATTTCATAGTTTATTTGAGATACTTATGACTCTCCTAAATGGTAGTAGCAAGGGGTTAATTTTTCTTAAAGTAGGAAGAGAGAGGCTGTTCATTAATACAGGATGGTTCATTTTTACTGCTAAATACCAGACCAACAACTACTGCAGCTGTTAGGACTCAGATCACCCTTCTCCCTGGAAAGTTTTTGTGTGATGTTGTGGCAAGGAGAGCAAGCAATTAAAATCAAAGTTTTGAGAAATGAGAAAGCTATGCTGCCGTTGCTGATTTTTAAGTGCATAACAGACAAATGCTGCCTAAAAAATAAAGATGAGAAGCCCCGACATTGAATTAGTATTCACTCCATACAGCCCATTTAATGTGTAGTAGATGGAAGGAATGTTGCTGCTTATTTACAACAAGCTTGACAGCAACTGTATGCATTAGAAGTGAACAGTTTTGCTGAAATACACTAAATTGTGTTAGTTACTTGATTTGTGTTGTAACTCATACAATTCTTAAATATATCTAGTTGGGACTTCATTTATTGCAGGCTTTGTATTATAAATACCTTCATTTATAAAGATGAGACATAAACACTGATAACAGTATAATTGGTAGTACTAAATGTACATACCAGGCACTTATCAGAAACTTTTTTTTTCCCCTGTGTTAAGTGAATATGCAAAAGCATTCATCTAATTTAACGTGCAGGTAACTTTCAGTCTTCTGTGTCAATCTATTTCACTACAGGTCACTGTCCTCTTCTGTGTCTTTGACTCCAGTTGTCAATATCTTATGCTGGATTATTATTAGTGACTTGGAAATGCAGGTGTGAATCTCTGGTGTGTGGCCCAGCAAACTATTTATTGAAGATTATCAAAACATTACAGAAAATGTCTTTGAACAGAAAGTGTGATTAAATTTCCAAATGAGAAATTCTATTTCTTGACCAACTATGCCATTAATATTGATGCTTGGATCCTGGTATGTCTTCCTTATGCAATGAACAAACTCTTAGGATCCTCATACACATTCGCAATGACACCCAAAATGACCATACCGACATGGAACTTAGCCTCTCTGTCACCTCTCCTTTGTTTGCTGTTCCTTTGTCAGGACACAGGGCTTTTGGAATTGAGTTTATTAGAGAGTTGTGTGGTTTTGTTTGTGGCTGTTTTAAGCTTTTCAGCTCTTTTTTCTAACAGAAGCTGCTGTGCCATTCTGGGTCATTTCCATCCATTTCCTCTCCTTCCTACATCTTACTGATAAGGAGACTGGAATTCCACCCCTGTCATTTGGCCCTTCATTGTCATTGGCATCTTCCAGTAGTTGAGCCCTACAATAGCTATTGACAGATTTTATTTTGCTATATTAATGATATTTTATTCCAGGCTTTTTTTCTGCTTGTAGGAAGTAGATATTCTCCCATTACAAAAAGACATGCTGATTTTAGAGGCTGCGTTCTGTTTCTTTTGAGCAACCATACATCTCACTTCATCAGTTAATAAAAAGGAAGAGTTTCATTTTGATAATTAAAAGAAGCTTAGTCGTTGATTGGAGTTGCCATTCCTTTAAGAGCTCTGTTCACATGCTTCAGCTTCAGAAGGCATAATTCTAGTCGTACACCCAGTTTGTACGGAGTAGGAAGGAAATTACATCATTCAGGAGAGACATAATTGTGCAAAAGGTGCAAATTATAGCTGGCTTTAGACTTGCAAATAATTACTTTGATTTGTTGACTTAAAATTGTAGGGGGGAAAAAGCCCTACTGGTGTTTCTTCATGCAGCCTCCACTGGAAGCTCTTGGTGGCATGTTTTGTGTGTGTAAATTCACAGTGTTCCACTGCTGTTATTGAAATAAGCAAACTCAAACCAGCTGAGGCTCTGCCCCTGTATGTTTTGTGTACAATATTACTTTGTCTCATACTAAGAAAACAACTGTTTTCCTACTTGGTTCTGCACAACAATAAGAGATTTATAGCTTCATTCTGTCTGAATGAAGATTACTTCTTGTGCTCTTTCCAGAAAGAAACTTGAACAGAGTTCAAATTGCTGTGTGCCAAAAGAGTTTGTTAAGTGAGCTACACTCCTGAAATTAAAAACATCCGTGAGAAATAGTTTGTGAAAACATCTATTATACATAATTGAATAATTTATAGAAACTGAAGGCTATGTTGAAACAGCAGTCTGTATCCAGGGCTCTAAAGTACTAAGCCACACCAGTGCTCTTAGCTGTCCATTAGTAAAGTAGGGCCTTCATGTAGGTCCTATTTGTATTAATTTCCTTCTTTTCACCTGTCACCTTACAAAGACTATTCATACTGTGTATCCTTTCCACGTGAATGGGAAGAATGACTTCAAACCCCGAATCCTCAGCTCCTGTATTTCACCAAGCTCTGCTTTGAATGTTGAGGATTATGGTCTTGCAGGGAGTAAAGAGGGGATTGTATTGTTACCTGGGATTCTTCTTTCCTTGGTAGCCAATACTAAAATGTTGATTAAAGGTCAATAAAACAGCCATATGGAGTCAGACAAAGCTCCATATAGTGCATATCCTATTTGTAACAATGGCCAGCAACAGATGCTTGAGAAAGAATGTCTGAATATATCAAGAACTTGGGAGATTTCTGTCCTGTATTCCTAGTTCCCAGCACTGTGTGACATGATGCTTCCTCAGTTAAATTTCTGTCTGTTACCAGGTTCCCTGCCCCATTCAGCTGAGTGCCTATAAATTTTTTTTTTCTAAATATTTTTCTACTGCTTTGGGGTGATGGTTGTCATACATGTGTCTATTTTTGTTTGATGTTTTTCTCCACGTGTGGTGATGCTAGTAACTGAACTTAGTGGGGTGTCATAAGTAAATTTCTGTTATAGACAAAATGTGAATTCTTCGTTTCCTATCCTTGTTTCATATACACACGTCACGGTAAACTTTAAAAAAAGTTATTTTTCTTCTTAGACCTGCTGGCTGAACCGCTGTCATTATTCTGCCTTGCACAGCTCTGACTGTTTTCTGAGTGACATTTTGGAATGTCTGACATCCTATGCTAGGAGGTGCTCGCTAAGGTTAGGAGAGCATGGTCAAACAGTTTTATTTGGTTAGCTTGGTCTTCTCTGTGTTGAAGGAGATCTCTGGGTAGTATTTTTATTCAGTATGTGATGTGATACAGAATGCCACTGCTGCCAACTTCACCAAATAGAAAATCTGTGTCTTAAGACAAAGGAGGGACAGTTAATGTTTGCAATGTTCCACTGTGTACTTTTTTTTGGGTTGTTTATTTATTTATTTATTTTTTTGTAACCTATTCTTGATAAATAGAATGTGATATCCTGAAAGACCAGACATGTATCTTTGATCCTGGTGGTGTCCATAGGAATCTAGATAGGACTATATTGTTTGGGTAACTGGCCTGGTGTCTAGATAGTTCAACTGAAGTCCTCAGAGGAGCTCTTTATGATTTATCTAGATGACAGCAGGAACAACTGGCCAGTTATTTACATGAAAGTTTTCTTAGTGGTATCATAAAAAATTACACTCAGCTGATATCTTGAGAATGTGATATTTTTGCCACGAGATGACAAGAAATTACCAGTTTAGCAACAACTTGTGCATGCATATATGTCTATAAACTGAGTATTTTGTTGCCTTTTTAGAGCTGTGCTTTATAGTAGAGCAATTGCAGTTGAAAATCATTAAGTTCACCCAAGGATTTATACCCTTACTGAAGTGTGAACCATTATTATCTTTATTATTTTGAATAAAACAAAGCTGAGTGTAGGTGTTTTAAATGTACCTAGAGGATGGATATAGGCATCCAGCTCTCATTTAGGGAGCTGGTGCACAACTTCAAGGTGCTTGTAAGAATGGAGCTCTCAGGATATGTCCCTGAGGCACAGTGCAGTGCTATGCAGAAATGCTCTCAAGAGGCTCTAAACAAGCTTGTTCAAGTACTAAAAGCAATACTGCTGTGTTAGCACAAATATCTGCCCAAGGTAATTAACCCTGCAGAGGAACTAGATAAAAATAACTGTGGCAGAGGGCTATACTTACACTGCAGAGCAGGGTTAGTGGAAAAGAACAGGCTATTTGGTCATTTTTGTTGAATTTCATTAATGTATGCTATAGAGTTAAGCAGTATAATGTAAAAAGAAAATCATATTGCTAGAGATTTTATGAAACAAAACCAAAGGTTATGTCTGGTCAAGAACTTTAAGTTGTCAGTCTTTCATCTGGTCACATGAAGCATGGATTCACTCATGAAGGGAGGTTGTTGGTAAAGCATTTTTAGCCCTTCTCTGAGCACTACACCATGCTGTATGTGCAATTAAGTCATATGACATTATTGGTATAGTTTTGCTGCACCTCTTCTGTCCCTTTCTTCTCATATTTTTTTCCATACTGTGGTTGTAACTAGACCTGGACATACTTTTAACTGCTTACTTTGAAGCATATTTGCTCTATATTCAAGCAGAGTGACTCATGGCTGATAACCAGTGGCTTAACACCTACCGTATCTCTTCAACTCTGCAGTCAGATATAAGTTAAATAGCAGTGGGTCTGTACATGCTTGTGGCCAACCCATGTTTACACAAAATGATGAAGTGTGATGGAAGTCATTGCCAATTATTGCCCTATTTATGTGTTCCTTGCAGAGATGCAAATAGCACTGCACAGTCCAGGTATTGAAATGTGGGCAGCAGCAAAAATAGCCCAGTGTTTGAAATCAGTGGCACTCTACTTGCAATTAAGTGCTGCCTTGAAGTAGAGCCTCAGAGTTACATTTCATGGCTTTTGCAGCAGCTCCTCTCTCCTGTGTGTTGTTCAAAGTGCCAGGGATCCTCTGGCAGGAAGGAGCTGAGCCGCAGGGTGGCTGGGCAGGAGCAGGGGGCTGCCGTCAGCTGACACACAGCTGCGCTAGGAAGCCAGGGGACATGTGTTTGTGGAGAGTATGAATACTGTGTGGAAAAGACAGAAGGGAAATGCTCTGATAAGGAAAAGGAGCAGCAGAATGGAGTAAAAAGCCTGATTCATTACTGAAGTATTTCAGGATCCTGAAATTGCTGAATTCTTTGATATTGCCGGTAACTGTCAGCGTGTCACTGAAGTAATAAGCCTAGCTAGAAGGGTCAAAACCAGAACTAGAGATGTAACAGAGTTGTATTATCTGCCTTTCATTGAATAGGAAACCTGTAAAGGCATAATAGTCACAAAAATAAATTCTAATTTTTTTCCTAGGTTTTACAAATAGAGTACAGTGCATTCCAGTTAGCAAGTCTTTAAAAAAAAATCACTGCTGCGCTGAGTTGATACCATTACAGTGACAGATGACCTGGATTGTTTTGCTGGGAAGGAAGCACCCTTCCCTTGAGGAAAAAGTCACAGCTGCTTATCTTTGCTGTGCAAAACCAAACCTTAAATGTTTATTTATTTGTGTCTTTTACATGGAGAGTTCAGGGGAAACATAATTCCTTTTATTTACAATAATGGTGAAATAATTCAGATTTCTTTTTGCTTTGAGGATGTGTTAAGGATACAAAAATACCTGCAGCGAGTTTGCAATGATCATTGACAGGCCTCCTCTTTTCATAACAAAAGGTGTAGCGAGATGCAGATGATAACTTTCTGCAAATCACTAATAGCAAAATAGAAATAACAAAGTGATTATAATTTCTGAGCTTTCCTTCAAAGGACATGGTTGCTTCTAGTGGCTAATTTTAAATTCTTTGTTCTTGTGTTTTAATCAACGGCATTCAGAAAGACTGGCATGAAAAAATGTCATTTGTTGTGAGACTGTAGGAACTAGACACAGAGGGAGTGCCTACATCTCCCCATTCTTGGTCACTTCTTCATGGGCAGGGCCGCCTTCCATGGATGCTAGACGGTGGTTTCCTTCTTACACAGCAAAGAGCAATTGGAGAAATCACTGCAGGAATGGGATTTAGAATTCCCCCTCCTTTCAATTTTCAAATTTAGATACATGAAATTGTGTCTCTTGAGAAATGACTTGAAACTTTTTTTGTTACTAAAAGGATATGTTGTACATAGGCTTGAGAAATTTTATTTTCATTTGTGAAAATTTGTAATCTTAAACACAGAACAGTGTATCTCTAAATCCTGTCAGTTTAATGTAGCTTCTTGATGAATGTAATCAAGCATATATTAATCAAAGCAGAACTGAAACATGTCAGCAACTTAAAATAAAAGCAAAACATTTTTGACTGCGCACATGCAGTGCTGCCATGAAAAATACAACAGTTTGCTGAAAGCACACAAGTTGTCACGTTGGCACGCTTTTAAACAAGCAAGGCTAAATGAGGCACAATATGACATTCTGGAGTTCATGTTGGGAGTAAACATGCCACAACAATCAACTGTCTTGTCAAAGAGCTACAAAAAAATTTATTTCCCCTCCAGAGCAACTCCGAGGGAAAGAATAGTTAGTGTATTAGCTGTCTGGGAAAAAGTTAATATGCAGATATGAAAGGGGAGAATGTTTGAGTCATACAAAAAAGAAGCCTAAAAAGGAGATGTAGTGTGTTGATTCTACTTTTTTGAGCACCAAAGTGAACAACTTCCCATAATTTCCATTTAAGCCTGTTCCATAATCAAGTATATCCCACCAGCAGGATGTATGCATGAAACTACTGTTGGAATATAAAATACATTCTTGACTGTTTGGCAATTTTTCCAGTATTTTCTTTGATTTGTTTGATTTATTCTAAACCTTTAGTAAATATACAGAAGTGTATATCAAATATTGCTATGTATAACAGCAGATTCTATTTTTAAATGGTATTTTTTATGTAGTTGTTGAAAGATGTTTAAAATAGGGAGTTATATTTCTATATATTTTGCATTGGCATCATAGTAAACACAGTGATTTTAATTTCCTCCTTGAGTTATCATCTGAAACCAGCAACAAGGCCTACTTAGGGGAACTTTCCCATCAGAAGTGTTTGAGCAGGAAGAAAAATGCTACAAGGTGCCATAAAGGACTTTTCTGTAAATCAGAGTGACTTTGGCAGGCAGGATTTTAGGAAGACTGTCTTGGCTGGTGACAAATGCTGAGGGTCTGAGTCCTTCCTGTAGCACTCCACCATCGCATTATTTGTTCAAGGTTTTTATTGTAAATCATATAAAGGCCTCTGTGTCATACAAAAAACAGGTCCTGAATTAAGGGAATTGAAGAGAATTGGAAAATAAATCTGTAAACCTCATTCAGAGAGGGAGGTTGAGGGAATTTTTTTAGCAAAATTTTACATCATGACAGTAAAGACTACAATGTTGGGCACTGACACTGAGACTTCTTTTTTATGAAGCTTTTGTGGGTCACTTCAGAAATAGGCCACCTAATCTAAGGATGAATTTGGACTGCAAATATATACCATGTTTGTAACCAGACTTGTGGGGATGCTATGTTTGGTAAGAAGACTGCCGCTTTTTTTACTTTTTAGCTGTGCCGTTGCTCTCTTTGCCCATACAAATCTGATGGCAGTCTGCTTTCGTCATTGTGCTAAGCACAACACACTGCGTGTCTGTCTGGTCATTCCTCAGCAACATTTAAGCTTTTTCCTCATTTTCAATCAAATTTGATGGAAGGTCAAGGTAAGCTGATGGTTTGTGTGAGTTTCCCAGAAAGGCACCCAAAGAGAAGGGGGAGAAAATGGGTGAAAGCTTGCTTAGATAAAAGGTTATGATAAATCAAGGTCATGAATCCGCTGCTTCTGGGATATCAGGGTATCTGCATGCAGTATTGTCTTTCAAAGTTGTATCTATGGAACCCCAAGTTTCATCTGTTCTTGGAACTACTTGTTTTCTGCCACATTTCACTATCTCTTTTTCTATTAAACTCTGTTTGTTGCAGGCTTTCCCTTTGGTTTCTTTTATGCTGAAAAACTGCATCTCAAAATGATCTTCCAAAATATCTGTTCTTCTCCTTAATTGCTGACGGCCTTGATAAAATTCAGGCTATAATAGGAGATGCTGTGACCTCATTTCTGAGATTTCAAGAGAGCTTTTTTGGCTAATTTATTCTTTTTTTGGGGAAAGTGTTGGTGTATCTTTTGTAACAGCTATTACCAAGGGGCAATGCAAAGTATGTATGTGATACTGTTTGGGTTGGGGGAAGGGAGACGCATATTAGCATGATTACTTGCAGGATGAAAGATGGTGAGGTATTTAAACTGGCTCTGGCTTTAGACCAAAGTGAAAAATTAATGGGCTGTAATGTTGTTGGCTTTGTTTGATGAAGTGCTCAGTGAATGTTATTCAACTGAAGAATAAATATTCTTGATACAGTTTTTGAGAGCAAAGAAAAAACATTGCAGCACATTGTAACTTGGTGGCGTTAAGCATTCATTTAATCAGCATGTTAATCATTAGCTTTGGTTTTGGTTCTTGAATTCTGGAATGAGGCAAGGCTGTTCACAAACGCATGTTTAAGAATATGAGGTGGCCAAATCAGAGAGGCTTAATTACTGACCAGGTTTTGTTTCAGTAACTGTGTGGTGTATTGCAAAGGGCTAGAGAATATGAACCTTTGCCTGACTTCTCTAAATTTAGATCTAGGTACCAAATTTCATTGCAATGCCTGCAACTTTCTGTTGCCTTCACAAGATCCCTCCGCACAACAAGATCCCTCTGGCATTATGGGTAGCTATCAGGGCCAGTAAGTGCAAGATAAGTGGGTATATGACTAAGAGAAGTAACAAGGATAGGCACATTGAAAATATCATTTCATGAATAAATAGTTGAATAAACTTTTTATGAAGGAGTTTGTGGTGAACACAAAGCGTATAGTATGAGTAAATATATTTTTTTTCAGCCATTGCTACAGCACTCTTCTGGGTATACTAGTGGTAATCATCCTAACTGAGTAGCTCATTGCAGGGAAGGATGTGATGGCGTGGAGGGGTGTTGCTTGCCCTTTGACACATTATTCTCGTATGCATATAGCGTGACTTTTTTGTGAGTAAGAAATCTAAGTTTTGATTGAAATCTGTGATAAAATATATGGTGGATGCGTAGAAGAAAGGCATTTTGACTGCAGAATGAGGGGAAGAAACTTGAAGAAGAGACTAATTTCTTACCTAAATGTGGGATGAAGTCTTGTTGAATAAAATACTGAATCATACAAGCTGTTGACTTTTCTTGGTAGTTTCAAGCTTCAGCTATTGCACAATGTGTAATTTATATTCAGGGAGGATTATTAAATTATTTTTCAGTTCTTATGACTGTTATGTTTTGCAAGAGAGTTAGTGTAGGTGGAGTTGATAGACATCTCTTGACTACAGTACTCAATATTATCTTTCCAATATTGAATTACTTTTATTGGGTTTTATTATTATTTGGTTAAGGTAGCACAAAAATTCTGAAGTTTGACTATTCTGGCACGTGCATTGGCTTATCTGATTTTGTGAGTGAAACTTAAGAAAAAGAGAAGTTAATTTGTACTATAAAGTGACTTGGCTACCACAGATGTGATAGACTAATACTGATAATGTGTAACTTAAGACAGTTACAAAAAGGTGCACAGACTTTTCTCTCTATAAACATCTTATTTTTTTGGGAGTAGTGAAAGTTAATTTTTAGTATGTTACAAAAAGGTTGCGCAGTTAGTGCTGACAATTAAATTTAAGAAAGGACTGGAAGTGAGCAGTTTAACAGGGGCTGGAAATGAACATCGGATCTCCTGCTCCCTGTCCAAAAATTTTGAAATATCTGTGAAAAGAGTGTTGGCAAAGATGCCCTGTATATGCAACATGGAGCTCTTCAGCTTTTTGAGGTGAAGCTGCCTGTTAGGCTAGTGTCAAAGTATTTGTATTTAGAAACTGTTTAAAACAGCACCTGGGAGATTGATGTGCATTTTAAAAGAACAAGACCAATGAAAGTCACTTGGGTTGATAGGTTTCATGATCATGAAATATTTTGTATTGGGTAAGGACAGTTCAGTTGTTTGGCTGCACCACTGGCCTGTTGTACTGCAGGTTTTAGACACTCAGTGAAACAGCAGTTCTTCCTGCAAGGGCAAAAGACTCCTAGAAATGTGACATGGAGCCACATCATTGGTATGAGAAACCCCAGTATTGCTCGGATCTTTTGGAACAGCAGTAATCTTGGAGATGATTTTGTTTAACATAAATTCTCAGAGTACTATTGTTCTGGATATACGAAACTTCAGTAATAAAAACCTGAAAGCATAAATTGGTTTTTAATGCCCCTCTAGCCTCTGGTATAAAAATTGGTCTTTGCTACAGTACACTGCAGTGAGCTTTAAGAACTGGAGTGCTAAGGCCAGGAGGAGCTGGTCAGCTACCCAGAAACTGTTGTTTCCTATACATTATAACCAGATAATAATAACTGAATTGAATAAAAGCCTGCCTGGCCTTTCCATTGTTTAAAAACTCTATTTATGCATAGTGCCTGTCTCTGATGGCAGAGTATGGTTGCTTTTTGTGAAACAGGAAGGCTGATATCTGTGAGATGCATTAAGATGACTGAGAGGGGAAATAGGCACGGATTTGCCAAACAAAAATACTGAATTTTTTAATTAAAGTTTTTCTAATTTTGCATGTGTCTAGGTCCTGTGTGAAATTCTCAGAGTAGCTTCAGTCTATGGAAAGTTTAAAATGGTAATGGCAAGCTGGTTTTTTTTAAACTAATGTTAGTAAAAAAACCCACTGGATAATGACATTTTCATGAAAGGTCATTGTAAAATGGGTAGAGAAAAGAGCAGTTTCTATTAGAAAAAGTACTTCAATTTTATTTTGGCCAATGATCCCCACAGCAAAGTGTATATACCCCTGGTGGTAAGTGAACTGCTTTTAACTGGTACAGTGTGGTGGAAGCTGGAATGAGGTTCCCTCCTATGCTGTGGGGCAGTGCCACAGCAGCTCCCATGAGCAGCCCGGCATTCCCAGCTTCTTCCTCTCAACACCCAGATGGCAGTGGGCACAAGGTCTGGAGCTGTTGGTTGTGAAGCTCGAGGTTGGTGCCGGTGGATGTGCTATGCCATGTGACAATGAAGGGCTCTGGTTTTGACTGGAGGGGGAAGGGAGGAGGGTGGAGGTGGGAACCAGCCATATCCCCTTTATGCAGGCTGAGATAAGGGAGAACGTGGAGGTGGAGTCCCAGCTGGGGTTTTGAAATACTGATACTGTGGTTGATACAACTGCACTTGAGCCTGCTGAGGTGAGTTGAGTTGTTTTTCCCTTCCAGTAGTTCATTTGTGTAGCAATATACAACTCTTAACCTTTCTTTTTTTTTTTTTAACCTGTGTGGCTATTCATTACCAGTGACACAAAACAGGATAGCATGATAATGTGAAAATCTGTACAATTTACCCAGTGTGTGTGAAAGCAAGCATGCGTATGACACCAAAACACTGAGGAACACCAAAATACAGAAATATAGCTCGTATTTGAGTCAGTTACCTTAGCAGCAGCAGGACTTCTGCAAAAAATAGGTTGGAACTGTGAAAGTCTCTTGTATGCATTATGGGTAGTAGTTTTCAGTTCAGGGCTCTGCAAAACTTTACTAATTTTAAAGGAGGATCCTAGGGCTTTTTTCCCATATGGGAAACAGATACGTGTGTTGGAGGTGATGAGAGTCGAGTGTAGGCAATGTCACTCGGAAAGTCTGATCCCTGAAAGAATCTCTTTGCATGAGTGTGCTGCTTCTTACTCTCACTTGTTCACGATTTCTTTTTAATCTGCATTGTGATTGCTTGTGGAGACATGACTTAATGTAAGTAGGATGTAATCCATTAATGAGTTAAAAATAAGGTCAAAAGTTAGACTGGCATTGGGAATGGACCCGGGTAGTTATGGAAAGAGAGTAAGTGTTGCTTTCATTCTCCTTGTGGTCACCTAAACAAGATATAATTGATAATATATAGAATGGGAAGTAAGAGAATGAACAAAATTATTAGTGTGGAGAATCTCTCTCTAAATTCAAGAGATACTGGAGTGAAATTTGTGGTTGAGAAACTGAGCCCATTTGCAGGAGGAATTGTGCTGACTATCCATCCTGCTCCATACTCCTTTCAGAAGTGTACCTTTGCTGACTATCTGGGAGGCCACATGTGCACCTTGCAGCAACCATCCTAACCAGCTTCTCACGCACATGCTTACGAGGGTCAGATACGGATTTGCAGATACAGATTTTACGCCAACTCTTTTTCTACTGTCAGCTTCTTCCAATTCCGAAGCACTGGGCTGGTCTGATACTAGAATATGATGAATATGTCTTACTTTTGTTGATAGAGCAGAAGAACTTATATTATCATCTTTTTAAAAATTCTGTTCCTACTACTCTGTTAGTACCAGAACAATATCTTTTTCCTGTCTTTCAAGTTTAATTTAGGAGTTGAAATAATGTATAAAACCAGCAAGCAAAACAAATAGGCAAACCTCCCTACATTCTTTTCATGATTAAATGAGAATGGAATTATTTTCAAGAGCTAATATTATTTCACAAGCCTGCTTCAAATTGTTTGACAATTGTTTTTTTTTTTTACTATTGTAATCTATTTCAAGTAGAGGTTTTTCTTGTGTCTGTTTGTATTAAAGCACACTTGCTTTAAAATAAGGTATACGCAAATGTAGTTTTCCATCTTATCCATAAGAAAGCACCACAAATCGAAAGATGTCTTCAATTTAGTGCCCTCTGACCACTAGTTCACTGATTTTTTTTGCTTAGGCCATATAAAAATACAGTTAAAGTATTATGAACAGTATCTTATTTCCAAGTAGCTACCTAAGGACACGCAGAAAGAATATGTTGGATGGGTATTGTATTTTTTTAGAAAATCAGTATGTCCAAATTTGTGTTTCTGATGTATGCATAGAACTTTGAAAATATATTTTTTTAATGCTGTTACAACAATACATTGGATTGTGGTAGAACAAAAGCTTTGTTTTGAAAAAAAAAGTGTCATTAGTTGTTTTTAGGAGCTTGAATCTAAAGGTTAAATACTATAGGTAAATTATAAATATTGTAAGTATAAAATGAGAAGCACTTTATATGCTGAGTGTGATGTCATGTGGTATGAAATACCCCTTTGGTCAGTTGGGGTCAGCTGTCCCAGCTGTGTCCCCTCCCAACTTCTTGTGCACCCCCAGCTTGCTTGCTGGTGGGGTGCTGTGAGTAACAGAAGAGGCTGTGACTCTGTAAGCACTGCTCAGCAGTAACTAAAACATCCCTGTATTATCAACACTGTCTTCAGCACAAATCCAAAATATAGCCCCATATCAACTACTTTGAAGAAAATTAACTCTATTTGAGCCACAATGAGTACACGCTCTCATTAGATCTTCTCATAAACAGATTAGAAAAATACTCCCACAGTTGCTTCCACAGCTAGAACATAATGGACAATTTCAGTCACAACATCTGATTGCTTGATTTTTGATAGAGGTGAAAAATAGAAGGAACTAGAGAAATGCTGTAGATATCACACATTTTCAACTGGAGAAATCCCTTAAAAATGCTAGAATTCAACCATAAAAATGGAATTCAGACTACCGTGACCATCAAACAAACTGATGCTAAACCAGAAATTTTGCTGGTGTGAAAAATTTATAACAAAGTGTGTGATGTTTGTGCAGGTATGATGAATCTACAAATACATGAATTTTGGTTGGTTTTAAATTTCAAGCATGTTGCACTATTGCGGGGCTGCACGATAGGACTTTTCAGTAACCTGGGAGCTGAGACCCCATGGCTATTCTGCATATTGGAATAAGAATAAAATAATGAAAAACCAAATAAACAAATAAAAAAAGATTTACTTCTTTGTGATCTGACTCTAGGAGTGTGAGAGAAATTGTCATAAACTGATGGTCCCTGTTCCTCTTTTTACCAGACTTGCAGTTAGCAGAAAAAGGATTTAGCAGAAAAAAAAAATTGAAATTAACTAAGTGCTTCAAAAAACTGTAAGATACTGTATGAAATGCATGATAAGGCTTCTCTAATTCTCTTTATAGGAAGCAATCATCGTCCTGAAAAGTTGCTATGTAATTTTTACTTTTTTTTTTTTTTTTTTTTTTAAAGAATAGCTCTATGGTCAGTTATATTTGGTATAAAAAAACTGTCTTTGGAAAACTTTTGCCAGAAGTATGACAACAAATAAAAACAGTCATTAGTCTTTTGATTTATTAAAAATGTCTGTCTAAATATAGATTTATATATAATTTTTTTAAAGCCTCAAGTTTTTATACAAGAAAGGAAACATAAACACATTCTTACACATACAGCAGGCCTTTGATGCTGTCTTGCTGATGGAGACTGCCATTTTCCTATATATGGAAAATGGTATAGATTTTTCCAAATCGGGCAACATATGCTGTATTATGTTGTTCAGGTTTACTTTGCAACTAAAATAACATTGTGCAGATCATTCCTTCGTAAAAAGCAAGGATACGTGATAAGATCCAATGATTATTGCTTAGGAAGGACTGTTGGGACTGATTAGTATCTCATTCGGGTTCAGTAACTGATGGGCTTCCCAGGGCTGCTTGTGCTAGATTGCTATCGACTCGAACTCCTTCCCCTGTTATTGGGGAAGGTCAGTAATAGTTTGTCGCAGCAAGTACCTTGCTTGTTTTTTCTCCTTGATGTAGAAACCTGAGCAGAAAATGTCAGTTTTATACTACCTTGCCAATATTTTTATTATTTACACAGGAACTCTGCATTGTTTGTTGCACTAAAAACATGACTCGAAGACCAGTGCCTTTCCCCGGTTACCTGATAGTTGGTTCTAGGAATGTGTGCTTGATTTAGTGCATTTTTGGACATTTTTGATTTTATGTATCTTTGTCTGTTGTGAGAAGCTTATAGAACACACTAGCATTTTATATAATCAAGACTAGTCAACTTTAAAATATGGCCCCTCCTGATAACAGTAGTATTTCTGCTTACTTTTTGTGCAATAGCCCTACAGCTAGACTGTCAACAGGTATAAAAATAAGTTTTAATTTTTTTTTTTAGTGTTTCAATTTAACAGGAATGCTCAAAAGTTCACTGTCACAGTTGAACAAAAATTACCAAGTGAACTGAAGACATAAATATTTTTTAGCATTTACTGTATTTTTCATGTGAAATATAAATATCATTAGTGCCTAGGAATAGAGGACTTTAAAGTAGGCTGACTTTGGGGGAACTCCTCTATCTTGCTGTATTGTAATAATCTATATACATGTGAAAATGTTGAAAATGCTAAAGGATGTTTGTGTCTACTCTTTCTCAACTGTATTTTTCTGTGTCTCCAGCTCAGTAGTGAAAATCTGGATGAGAGTAGTTCCAAGTTTCTTTTAGCTGTGTAGTTATTTATTCTTCTCTGAATGTTTCTGAAGATTATTTTGTTAAATGAGCATCCATTTCTGTCCACAAAGTAGTAATTTTCCAAGTACTCATAGTATCTCTCAGCATCTTCAATGGTCTCAATTCCAGGGTTCAAAGAGGGAAGAAGTACATGCAGAGAGATCGGATAGGATAAATGATAGCCTGGTATCAGTGGAAGAGGAACTTGAATGGTTCTTGCAGTGCTGTGGCATTAGATAGGAGGTCCCATGGAGAGATGATCAGTTGCAGCTTTTGTTCCCCTTGTCTTGCTTAGGCAGCTTCCACAGATTATTGCTGAAACTTTATTTTATATACAGTATCTCAGCTGTAATGGAATATGATGGGTCACCCTCTGCAGGTGCCTGTCTTTCTACATTGATATTTGGAGGCAGCCTTGGTGGTTACTTAAATGAGATCCCTGATTTGAATTCCACCTCAAACGACAAATTGATTGCAGTCTGTTGGAAGAAGGCTTGATTTGTGTCTCCTTAAAACTAAATCCATTCCTGTTTTAGTCCGCTGATACAACTTTCTGTACCATTAGTGATGCTCAGGTTACTGTTGAGGAGATACACTTGAGTCTTGAAAACTCTTGGAAGAGGGATACATAGCCCAAGTTAAACTGTTATCAGAAAATTGTTCAGCTGTTCAACTGAAACTTGATCCAGTGTCAGATTTTTGGTTAGAGATCACAAAGAAAGAAACAAAAAGTAAAAGAGAAATAATCCCACATACCTGTGTATTTTAGAGATGAGGAACTTCACTGGACGAAGAAAATTCTGTGTTAACTTTAACTTTCTCAGTACTTGTATGTTGTTAGGCCTTTGCCAAATTTGACAGTGAAATTGGTAGGCAGTTTCAGAAATCTAGGTGCTGGTTTTGGGGGAAGCATAGCTACATTCTTGAGGCCATACTACAGATCGAGGTGGGAACAGTCTTCAAAACCAAAAACCTGCATTGGTGGCGTTCTACTAATACAGACAGATCCATACATTTTCGCTGAAGCGCTTGTGTAATCTGTTCAGGTTTGTTCATTTTAGCTAATGCCCCATTGGTAATTTTAATGTGATTCATGTGGCAGGAGAGCATGCCAACTTCCAGACTGACCAGGACACTACCTTTTTGACTGGAGACTGCTGATCATCCTTTAAGTGGATCAGTTTATCACAGATCCCATCAGCAAAATGTGTTAAGTTTTCACTGAAATAAGCTTAAGCAATGCATGTGCTTTAAGGTGGTCCTTGTTCAAACACACAGCTCTTCGTGATTGTTTTAGATACCAGCATTGAGAATCTGTTGACAAAATGTTACTTTATATAGTTGCTGGCTGTAGGCTATAGCAATGTAAATAGTTTCTTTTCATTGACCTTAAAAAGTGTTAGTGATTTATTCTGTATAGTGATGTCTGGGCAGTAAATTTAAGAGCCCATTGTGTGGTGCCTCCTCTGGAGAGGAGAGAGCCCACACTTTGGTTCAGCAACAAACCAGCAGTTACAATTTACTGCGGGGCAGAACATCACTGTATTTGCAATTGGCTTCACACCTTTAAAAGAGAACAGTCGGTTATCACCAAAGTAATAGTCTGACAGTAAAAAAAACAAAAAACCTCCCCACCAAACCAAAAAAGCTCTGTATATTAATTTACTGTCTTTCTGTGTAGCTGCTGTCCAGTGATTTACTAGTCAATAACCGTTTTCTGTATTCTGACTCCCATTATGTGATCATCTGAAGATCAGTTTTTGACAATTTTTCTTATTACAGTTTTCTCTTTTTTCCTTTTTTCTTTTTGTGCTCAGCCAACAGTCATGTGCTGACAATGACACACTTCTAGCTACAGCTTCAGTACTGGTGTTTATTAAAGATGATGATCATGCCCTCCTCCGTGTTTCCTTCCCTGCAAATCTTTCTGATTGCAGTCGTGAGGGAGTAATTTTCCTTCCTATGAAGTTGCTGTAGTTGTGATTTCTAACCTGATTGATATCTCGAGAGATTTTTAAAGTTCAGCAGGCTCTGGATGGTAGGCCCACAGAATGCTGAGTCATTTTCCCTGAACCACAGTAAAATGTCACTTTTTGTTGCCTCTGCCTACTTTATTCCCCTCACTAATTTGCTCTTTTCTATCTTTTTTTTCCTTTGTCACTTTGTCCAGTTTACAAAACTCTGTGCATGTGTATGTGTGTGTGTATATGCATTTTACTTTCTCGGCCTGGCTGCTTCTGCCTCCTTTATTTTATTTCCCACTTTATTGTTCTTTTTTTTTTTTTTCCCCACGGAGTTCTGCAGTGGCACTGAGTGGCACTGTTTGTGTGCTGCTGTTAACGTTGCCTTTTTGGGCTGCTGGCTTTTGTGGGTATACTGTTGTCCATCTGCAGAAGCCAGGCTCTTTACTCAGAGCTGTGAACTGTGGTTAAAAAAAATTGCAGTAAAGCCATTACAGAGCAGTGAATGGTCACCTTTCAGGATACGTGTCACTAAAAAATCCAGACAGAACAGGTTTGCAATTCCATGTAGGATTTTTCTGAGAAACTTTGAATAAAATGCTTCTTGTTTCTATGTTGTCCTCTAAATGGGACGTTCTTTAGATCTGATTTAATACACTTGAATTATGAAAGGCACTCTGCATTCCTGAGGCTCAGCTAAGGAGGAGTCACTGGGGAACCCACCAATTGTCTAGGAACATATTGGGTCTGGTTCTGTTTGTTTTAAGTATCTTTTAGCTAAATCAAACACAAAATGTAACACTTGGACACCATATGGATTCCTGATGTTTATGGGAAATATTATGAGGGATATGAGATCCATAAATCAGAGAGTGGCTCCCATTGATCTGTGAGTGTATTCTCTTTCCCAGTGGCAGACATAGATACTCATATTCAGATTTCTTGGTGTTTCAGGGCAGATCATATGATAGAAAGCACAAGAAACTTGCTTATACTTCGCTTGTGTTTCATGTTATGTGTTTCTAAAAGACCATCCTGTCTTCTTTTCTTCTGGACAGAGATAGCAATGTGGAGTTTCTGTTCTAGCGTTGTTGATCCATTTTCCATCTGTTTCTGTCACTGTGTCAGTTAATAGTGCACTGGCAGGAAAGAAAGTACTTTATGCCCTGTTCCTCAGTCGCTCTCCTCTACTTTCCTCAGTTATGAAACACTGTTTTTTGAGACCCTCCTTTCCTCAGCCTCTACCTCTCTTTTTTTTTCCTGAGATGCAACTGTATACTTTATCACTGTGCTAGCATTTTTCCCCATCCAGATTTTCTTACATGCCCTCAGTTCAGATGGTTCTGTCTCTCAGTGAAAGGTTAGTTTTCTAATCTATATGAGATCTGTCTTTTAAAAACAGGCAAAGCTCAAATTGAACTGATCAACTCAAATGAAAGGAAATGGAAAAAAAAAAAAAGTGCTTTAACTCAAAACTTGTAGCTAAGGCTAATATGAATTAGGTCACGTTTGGCAAGAGTGTGCATCTCTGAGTTGCATCCATTAACTGGGTCCATGCTCTCAGACTCACTGGAAAAATAAATAGAAAAGTAATTGGTGGAACTGAAAGTTACAACATTGACTGAAGACAGGAGATAATTTTGCATTTGCTGTTCTGGCTGCATATACAGGTTTTACATTTGAAAGCGGTGCTTTGTTTTGATTTCTGCTGCATCACTTTTTCTGTCTCAGCAGAGGTCAATGAAAGCTATGAAAATTTTCTCTTTTTAGTTATAAGAGGTCTGGTGTACACATTCAAAGCAAAGTATAACTGAAGAAGTATTTCAAGTAAGTAGCTAATTGTTTTAACTGGTCACCACTTTAGTCCTTGTACTATTGCTTATTTTTAGTATTTTGTCTTTTGCTGGCACCTTGAGTGTGTGTCACAGGGAATAAATAAGGTGCTGTGCAGATATCCAGTGGTTTAGACTGCCAGATTTTGCTGCCACGAGGTCTTTCCTCAGGCAGTAATCTACAAGAGAGACTGCAGTGCGAAGTCTTAACAGGCTTTCCCTTCCTTAAGCCAAGTTCAACTGTTAGTGAGATGCAAAGCTGTGGGAAGCTATACTGTGTTCCCATTGAAGTGCTTCTTGGAGCTATTTGGGAGTGCATTGTGGTCACACACAGCAGACAGTCCACTTTCATCTACTGACCCCGTTGCTCACTTTCATTCCATTTCGGTTACAGCCCCTGCTGCTTGTAGGCATCAGACCTGCTGCTTCTTAGCCTAGGTCACCTTTGTTTCCTTTCTCGGAAATTGTGGCTCTAGTGGGGGGTGGGGCTCTAGTGACTGGTGGGGATCTCAACGAAGTATTTTGGAGTAGATATGTGTGCATGTGTATAACACAGTGGCAGCATAAGACAGGAATGTGCTATGAACAGGAGAGGGTAGGTTGTTCAGTATCAGGGTAACAGTGACATATGAGAATATTTGTTTGTCTGTAGCTTGGGAAAACAGGAAAAATGGCCATTACTTGTTAAGGACCTTGTCAGTTTTTTCCTGTATGCCTTGTATGTTGTGTGCTCAGTCCAGGTTTTTACCAGCCCACTGACAAGAGTCCCACTGAGGCCTACTGAGCTGGCGCACAAATGCACGAGTACTCTGTAGAACATTTACTGAATTTGATTTTTATTACACAAAATCTGTTTTATTCAGCTTCACTCTACCTGAGAGGGTTGAAGCACATGCTTATATATGTGCTTCATGTATAAATACATATATGGATAAATTCTCGCTGCTCACCTCACTAATGAAATCACAACACAGCTGAGGTGGTGCCACCTCCCAACTTCTGCACCCTGTTCTTTGTGTTCAGCCTGGTTGTTGCATGCCCATCTTTGACTCTGATGAAAATCAGGGAGAACCCTGCTGCAGGTTACTGCGTGGGCACAGTACATTTCCTGTTCTGATATAAATTTCCTCTTCCAGTGCGCTGGTGTACAGCGCTTGCAGGTGCATTTTTCTCCACTTAGTTCAAGAGGGAAGTAAGACTCGGACTTTACCAAGGGTCTAAAATTCTGCTGCATATGAACTCTGCTATCTACAACATAAGAGCCAACCTAGTTCAAAGATATCTGTACACAGCCTTGCAAATGTGAATGGAAGCTATCATAAGATTGTGTGATAATTCAGAATGAAGTGACCTCAGGAGGTTCTGCTCAAGACTAGTCAAGTCTTGAACACATCCAAGGATGGAGCCTGTGTAACCTCTTTGTGTAGTCATCTTCACTACTTAATGGTCCTTGTGGTGGAAGAGTTTCTTCTTATATCCAGTTTGATTCTGTCTTATTTCAATTTATGCCCATTGTCTGTTGTGTTCCCACAAGGCACCACTGTGAAGAGCCTGGATCCCTGTTCTTGATATTCCTTGTGGGAGTTCTCCAACTTCTTGCAGGTGTTGGAAGGCTGCTGTTAGGTCCCTTCAAAACCATCTCTTTCCCAGGCTGAACAAGCCCTATTTCCTAAGTCTGTTCTTACAGGGCAAGTGCTCCAGCCACCTGACCATCTTGGTAGCTCTTGTTGATCTCACTCCAGTTTATTGATCCTTTTGGTATTGGAAGCCCAATGTTGGAGGCAGTATTGTAGGTGTGGTCTGATGGGTGCTAGGCAGAGGGGGGTAATCACTTTCTTCATTCTGCTAGCTGTTTTGCTTTCAGTACAGCCCCAGGTGTCCTCCTGTGTAAAGAGAAGTCGTGTTGCTCCACATGGGGTGTGAGCGGAGGGCTAAGGCTATCTAACAAAACAAGGGTGTTTTAAACTGCATCTTGCATTGTCATGCAAGTAGTGGGAGGCAGATGGTTGAGTCTTCTTCTCTAGTAGTGATCAGTATGCCACTGGTATGTCTCTTTCTGCCTCCATCTGTTCTCAGGCTGGTGGTGGAGTAACCTGTGGTGGGACATATGCAAGGCTATCGTTATATGCAGCACCACATAGAGAGAATTGTACACATGCTTAGCTGTACTGCTGGTCCTTTTTTGCAAGAATTATTGTTGGAAACAGAACCCTTTTCTGGTGTGTCAGAGTCCTTGTTCATTTGTGGTTTCCTTCACAACTCTTTTAGCCAAGAAGCAGTAGTCAGAATTTTAAGGGTAGAGATTTGAGAAGGGGCCAATAACATAAGAAGGGGTCAAGAAGTGAAAGACACAGATAGGGTTTGAGTTGCATTTCCCTGGTCAGCTGCAGTGCTGGCCACTGCAAAGATTTCATCTTCATTTCAATATTGGGTTTACTTTGATTAGGAGCATTTGTAGCTGTGTTTTCCTCATTTACCTTACTTGGCAATTGTTGGCTTCAGGAAGAAGAAAGCTACATGATTTGTGTATAAGGATTCTCAATAGTGGGAAATTTACCATTAAGGCATAGTAGTAACAAGAAACTAGCAACTATAGCAAAATTCGACTGTTTAATAAAAATATTAAATTTATGCATCTCTTTCTTTGTCATTTTAACCACTAATAGAAAAATAGAGTTTTGAACCCTATTTTCAATTTTTATCCTGGCATTAGAAAACAAAGGTGGCAGCATCCCAGAAAGTCCAGGAGTTGTGAATAGGAGGGTAGGTGCCTTTAGCTGTCTCTGAAAATCACATCATTATTATTGTAACCTCTGCTGTTTTATCTGTTGTTTATATGGGTAAATTGTATAGTCTGATAGCTCTTAAGTGCATTGTATCATTATCACACATGTGAAATCAAACTATAAACATTTATATTAGCTGATGGAAACCATGAGAATGAGTCATTATTCTGTCCTTCGAATGGAGTTCTGGATTATTTGGAGTTCTCAAAATATTGCAGTGGACAATGAAATGTAGATTACACAGAAGGGAATTACTGAATTATTTTTAACTAAGTTAAGAAGAGAGAGGAATTTGTCTGCCATTCCCATAAGAGTATATAGTCAATGAGGGTGAAGAAGGAAAAACATTACCTTCCCTGGTTCTTGGAAAAGTTAACCCATAAGAGGAAAAAAAACTAATAAAAATTTATTAATTTGGAAATCTTGATGCAAAGTATTTCAATGTTAATAGCTTTCATTTTGTAAGGAAGACTAGTTTTATATAGAGATTTGTCATCCAAGTTTGTGGCTCTGTGTGCATGTTTATCTCAACTGTAGTATGGCTTTTGACAGTATCCCATAACATTATCATAGAGAAAGTGATGAAGTGTGGGCTAGATAAATGGACATTGAGGTGGATTGAAAACTGGCTGAATTGCCAGGCTCAGAGGGTTGTGATTGGTGGCACAAAGTCCTGCTGGCGTACTCCAAGAGATGCTGCTTGGTTTAGTGTTATCTGATGCCCTCAAAGACTTGGGTGATGGGACAGAGTGCACCCTGAGCAAGTTTGCAGATGATAGAAAACTGGGAAGAGTGGTCTGTACACCAGAGGGTTGTGCTGCCACCCAGAGGGACCTCGACAGGCTGGAGAAATGGGCTGATAGGAACCTCATGAAGCCCAACAGAGGGAAATGTCAAATACTGCTCCTGGGGAGGAACAACCTGTCAGCCATCAGCCTCCTGGGCTGCACTACAAAGAAAGTTGCCAGCAAGTCAAGGGAGGTGATCTTTCCCCTGTGCTCAGCCTTGCTGGGACACATCTGGAGCAGAGTACCAGGACATACTGGAGTGAAGCAAAAGGCCACAAGGATGAATGCGAAGGTGACTTTCCAGTGTGAGCATGGTTGAACACAGGAACAGGTTACCCAGAGCGGTTTTGGAGTGTCCATCCTTGGAGATACTCAGAGGAGGACTGGGCACAGTCCTGAGCAATGTGCTCTAGTTGACTGTGCTTCGACAATTTTCAGAGGTCCCTTCCAGCTTCAGCTTTTCTGTGGTTCTCTGATTTAGAAACACAGAGACCAGAAGTTTTAGAAAAGCCACAGAAGAACTTGTGCTGTTAAAATGTTAGACCAGGAGTTGTTCTTGAAGTTCATTCCTGGACAGCAGAGAGGCTGGTGGTCCAGTGGTACGATAACTGTAGCTCAGACTCCTTTGCTTCATCTGTACTAGCACATTAAAGATTGGTATGCAACTCAGTTGAATACGCTGTTAAATTGTTAAAATGGTGCCAGGCACAATAGCTTGCCCATGACCAAGCTAACGTCTGCTCTTCTTGGGCAGTTTGGATGTGGTGACCCTGTTTTGGATGGTAGGAGAGTTGAACAGTATTGATCTGGGCTGCTCCATGCCCATTAGGCTCAGTACCAAAGAGTGTTGCTAGATGCTTTTTAATTTACTAGCATAAATGTAGCCTCAACATCTGGGTGCCAATATAACTTTGCCAAAACTCGTAACTCCCATGCTCATGAATCAGCTGTGTTTTCAGAGCAGGACCTCATCAATCTTTTATAACTGATAGGGAATCAGGGGACTAGTCACTGTGTCTGAGCCAGAAGTCCCCAGAGATTGAGCTCAAAGTGTCAACTTCATTTATAAAAAATGGGAGAAATATAAAAGACATGAGAAGACATTGAAAGACCTGTTAACAGACTTAGAAAAAATAAAAAGAGAAGCTTAAAAGACATAAAAGTATTTGCATGGGAAATGTGTATGTGTGTATATGTGTGTGTGTGTATATATATATATATAATTCTGAACAGCAGCAATGACTATGCTCTATTGTTCTGTTTTATTTCTTATAGCTCAGAAATTCTGTTCTTTAAACAGCTCTGCTGACAATATTCCCTGTACCTATTCTTCATAATATACTCAACTTCCCATCAAAATATAACACTCAGTCTTTCATTGGTGAGCGATACACAACCTCTATGTTTTTAATAACTTGGGTATAGCCAGATAATTCAGCATGTCCTTGAGTTTTTTCTATTTTTTTTTTTCTACAAAAGTTACATCATGAAAATAGTTTGTTTGTTTTTTTTTTTTCCAGTTGCTTGTTTTGGACTCTACCATAGCCTTTCACCATTTGGATTTCAGTGAAATTATGGATGTTCATCAAGTATGGTGTGTGGGCAGCTGTCATCCAAATATTCTAGTTTTCATTTGGATAACATACTTAGCAAACTTGAGCTATTGTGTGCAGAGGTTTTCCCTTTGCTTTACTTGGCCACTGCTCTGCTCCACAGATGCCTCAAGCTTTCTCAAGTGAGTCTTCTTCATGTTGATTTGAGTAGAAGTGATGGTGCTAAACACCTTGGAGACTTTGTCTGTGGGTTTTGATTAAATTGCCAACAGAGCTCCATCAGCTAAAGGCTCATGAGTGCTGGTGCAGGACAGATAGATGAAGGAGCATGGCACAACTGAGCTCTTCAGCGGACTTCAGCAATGTGTTTTAAGTTTTAAATGTGTTCTGAGTTTTTGCAGTTTTACGCAGATGCTTAAGAGATGCTTTAAGCACTTGGAGATGCTTTAGTTTGAATGTTGAAACTGTTTTTATTTCATAGCTTCAGCTACGAACATATTTCCCACAAGCCATTGTGAGCCTACATAATAGCAGCTACAAATAGTTTGCTTTGCATTTCCTATTATCTCTCCGTTTATCTCTTACTCAAAGATATGTATTTGGTTTTATTCTGAATGGTTTCAGTTGCCCTCTGAGGGCTCTGGCTGTGGAAGATGTAGCTGATGGGTTTGCAAGAATGTAGTAGTAGATGCAGAAGGTGCTCAGACAGTGACACCGGACAGATTTGTCACCTGCATCATTTAGAAGTAAAGAGTAGCGTTAGAAGACGTTTCACTTCCTTTTTTTTTTTTCATGATTATCAATATGGTCCCAGGTCATCTCTGTTCCTATGGTATAAATGCTATTTAACAGTTAAGTTGTGTGATTTGAAGCAGGAGCTTTTCCTCTCATCTTACACGTGTCCCATGTCTTTTAACATTTAGTTCAGTGACTACCTTTCTTTTCCCTGTTTCCCATAATTCACCTTTTTGCACTTGATCTAACAGTGTGACATTGCATCTGCTTTTTATAGTCTGAATTCTTACACAGCTTATGGAAATTACATTTTGTTCTGCATTTATTGTAGTTAAAACACTTGGTTTATGCTTTGGGAAGGACACAAACTATCTTAGGAATAGTTTGCATTCCTCATATATGTTACTCAACTAACATGGTTGTGTTTGTGACTATTTTACATTTTAAAAGATTTGTTGGTTAGGGTATTGGCAGCTATTCAGCAGGCGCTCTCCTCTGTCCGAGGTGGGGAGATGGAAAAGGTTTCTTTGCCTTTTGATTTGAAGTTGTTGAAAGAGGCAGATCAACAGTGAAGTCTTCAGGCTGAAGGAGTGAAAAGCTCAGAAGTCATCAAGTTTAGAATCACAGAATCATGGAATCATTTTGGTTGGAAAAGACCTTTAAGATCAAGTTCAACCGTTAACCCAGCACTGCCAAGTCCATCATTAAACCATGTCCCTAAGCACTACATCTACGCGTCTTTTAAATACCTTCAGGGATGGTGACTCAGTCACTTCCCTGGGCAGCCTGTTCCAGTGCCTGACAACCCTTGCAGTGAAGAATTTTTTTCTAATATCCAATCTAAACCTCCCCTGGCACAACTTGAGGCCAAGTTCTGCTTGTTTGAGTATCTTTCTCTGTGGAAACTTGTGGAAGTCCCCTCAAATGACATCTAGTGCAATAGGTTTGGTCTCTGAAAAAATATTTGGGTAGAATTTGGGGTCTGTGTCCAAGAAAATGATGAGGAAGTCCATGCTCTATCAGTTACCTGAGCTTATTCATTCGCCGGAATCTTTATTGAAAATACTAAGAGCTGTTACACCAGCCCCTATACTTTAATGAAAAGATATGTGATGGTATAGTTTCAAGCAGGGAGAAAAGAGAGAGAGTGAAGAAGGGAGAGCACAGCCTTTGTAGCAATGCTGGTGGAGCATTTAAATAGCAATGGCAACTGCACCTGATTCTGCTCAAAATAGTTAACAGTCCATGAGGAGCAAAATGCATAATGTGGATGGAAATTCTGAAGGTGTTTGCAGGGTATTATTGAAAATATGTTGTCTGGTTGTTGCTTTTTCGTGATAAATAAATAAATAAAAAATATAAAATCTGTGGCTTGGTCTGATTACATATGCTTAGGATTTGGTACTTATAGATCATATTTTCTGTGATGTATGATATCCTGTGCCACAACTGTCAGTCATTGTGAGGGACCTATGAAGAGTTACACAAAACTCTATTAAACTAATTTAATAATTCATTGACTTTTGCCAAGGATTTACATTAAAAATTACAGTGTTTGCTTTTACATTCTCTTACCCTTTTGACAAAATAGGCCAAAGCAGGCTTTACTGAGAGTATTCTTCATCTGCAAGCAAAGGCTGGATGTATCATCCAATAATTTTGTGTAGGTAAATGTGCTGTAATATGTAATCTTATATGCTATACTAGTGTAAGCTATCTTTTATAAAATACTTGCACGGTATAAAATTTTTTTCTTGTTCTGTTACTACTAATTTTATACAAGTAGTTGCATTAAAGGAGAGACAGTTCGTAAAGCTGTACAGATAACATAGCTGCTTAAAATTGACAATATATGAACAAGTAAATAGTAAAATTTTGAAATTATTAAAAATATTGTGTTTAATGTAAAAATACAAATCCATGCTTTCTCACGGTATTTCTTTGCAGTATTAACAGATTTAAAACTTGTGCTGTATTAAAAAACCCTGAAAACTCTTTCAAAGAGGAAATAATTTCTACATAAATAAAATGTAAAAATGATACTAGTAACAGGTCAAGTTCTTTATTTTTGAGCCTGAAAAAAGCAAATACTGAATTTTTTTTATCAACTGAGAGTTTTGTGTACAGTGTTATTTGCCAACCCTGTTAGAAATGCAAAAGCAGAATGGCATTTCCGCCCTACTAATTTTGTCATTTTTCATTTGGCATAAAAACAGCTTTTCATTTTTTTTTCTTCTAGTACACATGTAAACATAACTCTGTTTAATTTACTTTTTTTTACTGCTAGCTTGGAGTTGCTGATGTTGGCACAGTTTTAGAGGACAAATGCTTAACACATTGCAATTACAGTTAAAGAAGTAGCAATATTAAGACATTGGAGATGAATTGTTTCCATCTCCCTTCTGGTCTCCTCCCTCAATTTTAATAGTGTCCAAATTACTTAAGTTACAATATCTGAGGTCTGCTTCTATAGTTAGTTGCAGAAGCAGTTCCTCTACAGGGAGTAGTGCGTAACATAGATGGCTAAGCTCTCCAGGATGACACCCACAGCTCCCAAGGAGGTCAGTCAGTTATGACTCAAGCTCAGTAGGCCATCTGATGACTTGGCCGGTGCCTTTTGGCTTTTAGGAGTCTTAGATTTCCCACTGTCTTGATAGCCATCTAAACAGTTTTTATGAGGTCAAAAAAATATGATGTTTTTCTAGCACTTATTTCTCTTCTTTCTTCCAGGTGGCTTTTTAGTGTCCCCTTGGTCCTGTTTGCCATGTCTTTGGATGGTAACTTTGGAATTCAGAAGCACCAATGAATTGTCTAATATAGCTTGGCTTTATAGCTTTGCAAAAGAAACAAAGAAAAGCATAAAAATTAAAAGCCAGTAGACATACTCAGGAGAGTTAAGAAGTAAAAAACATGGAAGCTGGAACCATACTCAGTTTCCCAGGTTTTGGGCTTATAACTTGTTTTCTTCCTTCACTTGCACTCCAATTTCACTACAACTGTTATCTACTGGTACATGGCCTAACAGTTTTTCAATGAATGAGAATTTTATTTTTTAGTAGCAAATACTGTTTCAGTTAATATTTTCTTGGAAGACGAAGGTTTAATATAAACAGTAAGTAGTAGATGATCACTCTGAATCTCTGATGTTATTGTCACGGATTTTTTACATTAAAATTTCTAAATGGAAGTTCTGTTGTATTTCTTGCATTTGAAAAGCTGTCAGGGAAAAAGGAAGTTACTAGGATAGACTCAAGTTTTACTTCTCTTCTGCTTGTGAATGGACTTAGTATCAGAAAGCCTTGCATTCAGATGTCTGTTTAGATGTTGCATTTAAATCCCCATACTGACTGCTTCCAATTGCCTAGGAACTTTTGAAACTGTTTGATGTGGTCTTAACTATGAGTTTGTGATATGTGGTTACTGGCAAGATTTCCTCAGCATGACAAAATGAATAGCTGAAATTGGAGTGTTGAGTACAGTGTTTTGACTTTGTCTTGAATGCCAACCATTGGTGTGCTGCAGAGAACATTAATAACAATATATATATAAAGTAATCACTCAGGGGTAAAACCATTTTATGTATGTTTATCGGTTGAGTGGAACTGTTTATTCCAGGCAGGAATGCAAAGGCTCTTGATTATTCACAAAGTAGATTTAATTTCTGCTAATAGAAGGAGTTTAGACAATATTAATCGACTGGATAGATATTTTGGTACAGAGAAGATGAGAGTTAGATGTAGAGCCCGTAACTGAGGTTGATTTACAACCTGCTTGTCAGGATTTGCAGTCACTTAGAGCTGTACAAAATTCTACACCAAATGGGTTGTGGTGTTTACTGTCCCTACAGTTTTCCTTTGTAAATACGCTATTGCAGTACTGAAAAAGTATTTTTCCAATATTCATATGATGAATGTAGTTTTTATTTTATGCCGTTGCTTTGTTATGCCATGGTAACTAATGTGAATAAATCTTTTGAAATCCTTCTTGATTAACATTTTAAGGGCAGTCACTTTAGCACATCTTAAACTGCTGCTTGTGGAGGTCTTTTGTGTCTTCATCAGTCATGAGAAAGCTTGACTTGCTATACAGGCACAGAAAGAGTTGTTCGTTATAAGTGTGACAGACTGAGATACAACGCTGCTCTGACATAATGATGACTTTCTATTAAAAGTCTGTGTATGAAGGATAGGGATGGACTAGATTTGCTATATGAACGTCAGAAAAATAATGTTGGTTAAGCTACATTACTTGTAATAATGTGTTCCTCTTGGTAGGAAACTATTAAATAAATTATCTATGTAGCCTTCATATATAGTTCACATTTCACTGAATACAAATGTATTTTATTACCTAAGGAAAACTTAAAGAAATAATTTAAGTGTACATACCTATGATTAGAAATCAGGTGAAGAAATTACAGTATTTGGAAGAAAGGAAACTACAAAACTTTCACCTATAAAGCTGGCAAAATTTGGTAGTCTTGATATGTAAGGTGGGAATCCCTGGAGTTAGTCATGCGGTAAGCAAAGAAAGCATTTACATGAGTAATTGGTTTTGTATAAAAGTTCTTATTACTTGAAAATATTCCAGAATTTGGCGGGGAGGGGAAAAGCACATTTATGATATTATAAGTAAGAGCAGAATTTAGAAACTACTTGCATAATTTGGTGCCGTGCTGCTTGAGATACTGGTCCATTACTGATAGAATAATTAATAGGAAGATTTAGGAAATTTGTAAGAAAATTTGCCACAGCTTTATGCTTGAATTGTACCCCAATCAAGTCCAGAGCTTGAACAAACCTGCACTGTAGAGGTTTAATAAATAACTGTACATGTAGCATGTCAGGACTATGCTGAAGTAGGCAGACCAAGCATTTAGACCTGTGCAAAACGTGCTGCTTTTATGGTGTATCTCTGTGTAGTCTTGCTGACGTTCTTAAAAGAGGACAGCAAGATATTGAAGGGATAAAAAAGCACAGTCCGTAGCAGCTGTGGGTCATACTATGTGGTCTTTTACTCTGCTAGATCTGCTGCTGTAAATTAGCAAGTGAAGTTCATGAGAAACTCAGATTCAGTCTGTTTTTTTCTGCTCATATTCATGGACTTTGGTCTTGTGGATATTTTGAAGGAAATAATAATCATACCAGCTGGAAAAAAAATGTGAAAATGTTGAGGCATCAGCCTCCTGTTGTGCCACTGATGATCACTTTAAAATATTTGAAACCAAAGTTTTACTAAGTATCTATGGGTTTGCTGTGTATAGACAATGTATAAACCCAGTTGAGCTCTGGGTGAATTCACTGGGTGGTGTCCTGGGAGCAGCCTAGCAGTGACCAGTGGTAAGATCTGTGTGTGTCTTCTCCCTTTTTGATTGATTTCCTGTGTTCTTTGGCAGATGTTGCTCTGCAGTCAGATTTTGGTTTTGTGTTGTCACAGTTGCCTCTGCCTTCTAAGTCTTCCTGAACTTTCTGTTCACCTTTTGTGGATGGTCCTCCAGCAGTCGCTGTCACTTTTTGATCAGTTGTCAGTGCCAATTAGTGTGCTGCTGATGGGTTCTTGCACAGCTCCGGGCTGCCCTGTAGTTCTCTGCGTGCTACTGATTCATTTTCTGTCCCCAAGCATTGGCATCCCATAGCGGAGGAACAGGTAAATTATTGAAAGGTTGAGTGCCTGGCTCGACTGAAAATTCTGGCAGTTTTACTTTTGACGTGCACGGTGCTTGGATTTTACTTTTTTTGATCTTTTTGCTAAATCTGGATGCCACCTGGCTGAGATCTGTATTATACCAATTCTTGTTATTATATGATGTTTCTTAAATATGGTCTGTGTTACCCTTCTGTTGTATTTTTTCAAATCTTTAAAATGAAAAGGTTTTGACCTGAATTTTTCAAGAAGCGAGACTCACTTGTCTCCTTAACAATATGTCTATGTATAATAAATACAAAATTGCAAAAGAGAGTTAAAAGAAAAATATAAGAAATGGGAAAAATACAAGTATCACTTAAAAGCTGGAGGAAATTTGCATTCTGAAACAATTTTGGGTAGGAAGCAGGGAAACAGCAATTCTTGGCAGTTAGAGCATGCGCCCAGCTGCCTGTGTGATGCAGTGCCAGTGGTGGCCTGGTGGCACTTGTCCTGTCTTCACTGACCATGCTCAGAGCAGTTTTCAGGGGAGCTGGTTGAAATAAAAATTTCAGCATGGGAGCATTGCAAATTCAGACAACCCATTTATCTGCTGACCAATATCTGGAAATGTATTTGAAATAGGTTTCTTGGTCATCTTAGTATTGTTAAGTACAAAGAAATTTCATGTTACCTTGATGCTTTTTTCCTAGAACTTAGCAAATATTGGCCACTTGAGGAATGTTAATGCTTTCTGATATAGGCTGTGAAAATATTGGGAATTTACAAGATTTTTCTTCTTTTTCAAAATAAATAGGATTTTTAAAGTCTAAAATTAGCTACTGTAGGCTTCAGATCTTCTATCTAGACTTGTTTACCGCAGCTGCCCCTTCTTCCAGTGATTATATTATGTAGTCCACTTGTTGGTATTTTCGGGTGTTCGTCATATAACATATTTGCAGAGCTAACCACTCCACTGTTTTGATACAGCAGATTTTCTGTATGAAATTTCAAATGTGAAGAATAATGAAATCTGATATTAGCACTGGCTACTCAATTTTTACACTGTTTTCTCAGCAAGGCAGACAATTATTTTAACATTTCAATTTTTCACTAAATGACTCATTTTTTTTCAGCCTCTAGCAGAAGACACTAAGACAGTAACCCATGTCTCGGGTCCAGGTACAGCTGGAGTATTTAATGTGCTCCCCAACCTTAGTTTTTGTAAGGAGCCCCAGATATGAGTCTCTGTATACAAATATCAAGTGCAAGGCTGGTAGCACAATGACGTGCAACGTATCTGGTTGTATTATAGAGTGATATGTGGCCTTTCCTTCGCTTCAGGAATGAGGATGTTATGGCTTACCCCAACAAGAAGATGGAATATCCTTGCTTGTAACATTTTTTTTTTTTATGGATCTTATTGTTTGCTAAATCTCCTCCAACCAATACAAACTTACCTCCCTAGGGGAATTATCTCATCAACAGGAACTTGTATTTAGCTAGCTTATGGGAGCAGCTTTCTCTTTAACTTCAAATAAGAAGGACAGATGGAGAAATCAAGTATCTGAGAAAATAAGTCCCTTGAACAACAGAAGATGAAGATATTAAAATATTTTCCAAAGCAAACTATTTGCAGCCAGAGTATCTATTTTTCATACAGCAGGGTAGGTACCAGTCGCCAGAGAGAATGCCATCTTCAGAGCTGTTTGTGGAGAATTGTGAAATCTTCGTTGTCCACTTCATTGCTGAGTTGTGCCATACCAAAGTGTATTATCCATTAGTTATGTTGTTCCTCCTCTAAAAGCCTTTATAGTTGCATGCAAGTGAGTGATCTTGCACAGAAAGTTAAAAAAACCCCACAAAACAGAAATCCCAGAGAAATCCCTCCTGGAGCTTCAGAGCAAAAAGTGCAACCGAGCAAGAAGTCATCTGTGAGCAAGGTTTCCTTCCTGCTGCTCCTTTCTCTGCTGTCGTGCATCTTGCATGTCTTTCTGTGAATGGCATGGTTTCAGGGTAAGGAGTGGAAATCAGTCACATGCCTCTTCAAACCTGCTGGTAAAATGCCAGTTTAAACACCACTTGGCTGAGCACAATTTAACACTTTGTTACCTTTTTCCTGGGTAAATTATTACTTCTCATGCCTTTTATATGAGAGTTAATTGGAGATCTCCTGTGTTTCTCCTCTGTGTTTTTGTACTGTTTGTGGATGTGGGCTTGGATCACGATTAACAGATTGGGCTCTCGCAGGTCCGAGATGGAGCTTCCCTACCTGTCCATCAGTTGTTGTGAGCTCGGGTTGCATCCAAACTGCTACATCATTCTCCCCTACTTAATTTCAATTTGAAACTTTTGTGTACACTATACTGAAGTGCTAGTTATAAAAGCATAACTAGCTTTCATAGTTTTTCATAATTCTTGTAATTTTGGTTTAACTTTATTTTGTTGTTTTATAGAGTTTTGGTTTTTTTTAACTCTGTATTACTGAGTTACTTTTTTCCTTTTTCTAACCTCCTTATCTTTTAGAGTTTGCTTTAATTAGAAGAATAGTTACTACAAACAAAAATTAGGAGAGGACAGATATAGCCTAATGTGACAGCCAGTGATGGTAATTGGTATTATGAAAACACGTGATGGAGCTGACCCTCTGTTTGGGAGAATAATTTTGATTTGTGTATTTTGTGGCTGTTCTCTGGTTAAAAGATATCACAAATCTTATGTTGCAGGCAATTTGCTGAATAGGTATTCTAAGGGAGGGATAACCCAACAGAAATCCAGTAATCTGACAAGGTTTGTAATTCTGTAACTGAACAGTTAAAGGTACAGCTAGAAAAGACACACACACAAAAAAAATCTCTTAGTCATATCATAAATGTTGGATAAGTCAGTATGAAGTATAAGCAAATTAATTTCAGTACATGCTTGAATTTATCTCAAGCTTTGAATCCAACCTTTTTCAAAAGAGAGAAAGCTGAGTCTTCATCCCATTATCTCTCAGAACATGTTTTTTATTCCTTTTGTTGGTTTGAAAGCATGGAAAAGCTGTTGAAAACCTTACAGCTAAACAAGTATTTGGGAAGGTTTCTGTCTTTAGTCATTGGAATAGCTAAGAAACTTTCATGTACTTTCCTGAATTCTTGGGGGTTTTAGTGATACTGTTTCCATTTTAAAGTGAAGGAGTTTTTTCATAAGGAGCCAGAGATTGAGTGGTGGCTTGATTTATTAATCAAGCTGAGTGGCTGAAGCAGGCAATACAGTAACTCACAGCAGAGATACCATACTGTGTATCCTGATTTGTTCTGGAACTTGTATAGATCTTTATGCAGGATTAATCCTAATAGCATTAGTGTGGTAAGACATATTGCTAAATAGACTTAGACTACTAACAAAGACTTAAAACAAACAAAAAAATTCCTCTGGACATTGCTATTAAATAGCTGACATGACATCAACCTCTTCAACCAATTCCCTAGCTTTTTCTCAGACATCATCTTGGACAAAAGGGAAACTGAGCAACGGATTATCAGGGACCATGATATCACTGTCAGCCTTTTGAATTAAAGGCTGTTGCCATCCAGTTACTCATCTTATTCAGAACATTGTAATGAAACGTGGTATAGCCTTAAACTGATGCATTTTAGATGGTTTTCAGATAATTTAATATCTTAAATACTGTTATTTTTTAATGATCCTGAAGACATACTATCAGTAAGCTGAAAACAAATGTAAATGCTGAAGATAGGATTTAAATTTAACACTAGTCTTTTTAATGTATTTGAGGCAAGAATTTCCATAAATTAGAAGGGATATATCTAAAACCGTGTCTTTCTGGTTTGATATACCGTGTGGGTGGTTTCATAAATCAGCTGCAGTTAAAATGACAGCCCATAGTAGAATGATCTGCTAATTTAATTTTGCTAAATGATTCTTTTTTTAATCACAGTAATACATTGTGATGAATGGTTAATATGATGAGCTTAAAGGCCGATTTAAATTTCAGCTGGTTCCTTCACTTGTCATGTGTATTGTTTACTTCCATGGTGAAGTGCAAATACTTTTCATTGATATAATCAGTTTACATAGTAATTTCAAGCATAATAAAGCACTGCTTGTTCAAGGCTAAGCATATCTTTTTTACTTGAAATATGGAGCTACTGCTTCTGAAACAAATAATGATTTTAGATACGTTGATTCTTAAGTGGTTTGCTCTTGACTGTTGAACTTCTCAATACTAGTTGTGAAAGAAACCATTTCTTTTGAAATCAGAAGTAAA
Organism: Aegotheles bennettii; assembly: GCA_013398125.1. NCBI lineage: Eukaryota > Metazoa > Chordata > Aves > Caprimulgiformes > Aegothelidae > Aegotheles > Aegotheles bennettii. The sequence goes on along the minus strand of VZRW01003391.1, from coordinate 98,525 downwards.
AACTGGTGTATGATAGGGACATGGTATATTCTGTGCTTCAAAACAGGGAGGAGGTTTAATTTGGAAGCTCGAGTTTACAAAGACACATTCTCTGCTGTTGCTGCTAACAGGCTCCCCGAGGGCTGTGCCTGTGACACCTGCCTCAGTGTTGGCCACACATTTCACAAGGGGGCTAGGCCAAAAAAACCCATCTGAGCTGACTCCCACTATGTGCTCTTCATGTCGAAAGAGATGAGTACAGGTGATAGCTGTGATCATAGTACCAGGATCACGGTATGTAACTGTGATGAAAAGCAGTGCTATGAAAGTTTATGGGAATGCTTTTGGCATTCAACATGTGCATGACATCATTTTTGAACTGCACGTGTGGCAGTTGATTTTTTTTTAATTTTTTTTTTTTACGGGTAGGGATTCTGTCATCTACATCTATCTGCTGATATCTCATGGCTGCTATCTGAAAGGCTGCTATTCTTTAAGATGTGAATTATTTACCGTTCATTGCTATTATCTTCCTTGGATATCAGCAAGCCCTGGCTGTGAGGTGGCTTGTTGCCTTCCCCATCTGTTCATTGCTTCTTTCCAAACAGGGCTTATGACCCTCCTTGTGGCTAGTCTGGCATTTGTTTTTCTCCTCTATACAGCAGAAGGAAGGATGAGATAGAAGAGGTGAAATAAAGAGAAAAAAGAAGCCCTTCTGGAAGTATATGCCTGTCCCAAGGTATTCCATTGTACTGATACCATCCACTTAATGCAGGAGCTGATTCCAGTTGTTGTCCTCCAAGGAAAGTCTAGTTCTGTCTCCTTGCATGTTGCTGGAGCTCTGGCTAAGCCATTTGGCTGGCTGGCGTCTACTGCCAGGGGTGTCATAACCTGACTACCTTGAGGGGTTATGCATTGGTAAAGGTTCAGGGTGTTGAGACTTGAGTTAACTTCCAATGAAGTGATCGTAACATCAGAAGGATACTCAGAATTGGGTACCATGACAATTTTTGTTCAAACTGCAAGGTCTGGGTTATCCTTTGGTGCCTTAGGGCAATACTGAGATTTGAGTGCCCTACTACCGCCCAACTGTTTAACGTGGGCATACATACAATACCAAATCAATATCCACAGAATAGCATTGGAAAATAGAAGATAAAAGAAAAGTAGCCACTGGGCTGCAGTAGGAAGGAAATGAAACCAATCAAACATCGAGTTTATTGACAAATGTACATTAATTAAGGCATCTGAATATTCATTAACAATTGCTATGTTAGATCTAACTTTCTTAACTCTATTCAGATATTCTTGGATAAAGTTATGCAAAAACTTAATGGTAACAAAGTAACGGTACAGGTAACACTATTGCAATTAAGGTGACTGGCAGTGTCATATGGTCAAGTGTCCCTGGCCGGGAGGATGTCACCATGCTAGTGAAATCCTCAACTAGTTTTGCTCTAAGATTAGCTTATATATAGGAAGGTTGCTTTACCTATGTGCAGTTACTTGCTGCTGTGATCTGAAATCAAGCCACAAACCACAGGCGGACTGCTTTTTCCCTAAGAGCTCAAGACTTCACCTTCTGTGGTGTCCTTGTGGTTTTTGTGTCAGCAATATTCACTTCTTTTTGCAGTCTACAGGCTAGGGTACATACTGTTGATGCACACCTTCTGAACTGGAGCTGCTAAGTAGGGGAAGGGAAGAGTTGGTCACGACAGGGGGGTGGTGCTGGAGGAGCCCCTAGTTAGAAAAGAGTGGAAGAGAGGCAGCAGCCTCCTTAGGCCTATGCAACTCTCACAGTGGTTTCTGTGGCCAAAACTACAGCTTAGGTGGGACTAGGGATGACTTGGTTGTAACTACAAAACCGTAGGCTGGAGCTGGAGGATGTCATGCCTAGAATTTTTTTTCTAGTTTTCAGTGAGGTGAACTATCCTTGAGAAGTGGCTAAACTCTCCATTGAGGTGTTGCATCTTTTTCTGCGCAGTTATTAGTCTTGGGAACCTGAAATCCCCAGCTTGTCCTATATTCCTCCTCTGTTTTCCATGTGTAGTGACCATAAATGAGGGGATGTTCCACAGCCTCTTGATGCATGAGGCTACTCCATTATGCTGCTGTGTAGATGTTTAGCAATGAGAGATGTTGTCTGATGGGGAAGATCAGGCCCATAGCGGAGAGTAGACTGTATGAAACCCAGGCAGTGTTCCTCATCCAGTACTGCTTTTGTATTTCTGAACAGGAAACATTCAGCTTTTGGCTAAAAGTGGAAATATTCCTTAATTTTTTAGGGATGCTTCTATTTTTTTTGTAGAAAAATGAACTGTTTTTTACTGAAATCAAACACTTCATGGAAATAAAACTTGTAAATGGAAATAAAGCCTACCAAAATACAGTTTTTAATTAAAATATATATCATCTTTACAAGAAAGCACAGACATTTTATGAGGCGCTATAGTTACTGAACTAGTGGATGAAGGAACACATTAGAGATCGCCTGGAGTTTGAACATGAAGTGTTTCATACTGCATACCCTGAGTCTTCAGATACTTACTGCTTACTCCCTCTGTAGAGATTATGCTGCAAATGTTATTGTGTCTGAAATGCTACGCCTGTCGTCTCGTATCTCTGTAATGTTAGAGGCACAAATGGGATAGCTGGCAGACATGGGAAGCTGTGAGTGGTAGCTGAAAGCATGAAACTGCCTCACATAGTTGTAAGGTGAATATTTTGGTTTGAAACTGGAGATGCTGGAAGTAATTGGTAAGAATCAGCTTCCTGATAGTGTTTCTGGCTCATAATAATACATCTGTTTTGGAATAGCCTGATCAGTTTTGTTATTTGCCTCTTTTTGTGGTCTTTCCTATAATAGAGCTTTTTATTTGTCTGTGAAGTTGCAGAATAAATCCAGGAAAATGAATAAATCATGGTTCTGAAAATGAGTAGGATTTCACTATTAAAGTCGTCTATAAAATGCTAAAGTGAATAGTAGGAACATGCTGTAAAGACGTAAAATTTCAAATGAAAAGAGAGATGCCTGATAGATTGCCAGTTCTGAGCCACTACAACCTCTGGTACTGGATACTACAGCACCGTATTGACACATTTACCATTAAAGCATTTGACCTTTCTGTACCTGGAATGTACCTACCTTGATTCTTCTGGTTTCTGCAGTTGTGGATTTAAGATACCATGGTACTCCAGGTGTACTCATTGATTCAACTTTTCAGTATCCATTAAACACTTCTATTTTAAGGCCTTTTAGTTTAGTCTTTATTCAGCACATGACTATACCAAAACAATGCAGTTAAACATGGTTTTGTTCTCTCTGTTGAAAACAAATTTTGGCCAATTGATCTCTGCAGTCAGTGGGTAGGATGAATGGGTGGGATTTAGACTCATTACAGGAACTCGTTCATGTTGTTTCAGCAAGACACGACCAACATTATTTTAGAGTACATACTTCTAACACAAACCCATTAAACTACGGAAGAGTTCTATACACTGTGGGAAAGAGTGCTGGGATGCATTTGACTTTCTAGCATGTGTAAATATTTACTGTTCTGCTTTGTGCTTCTTCTTCTAGACATTACCCAAAGCAGTCCTTTACTACAGTGGCTGATACACCAGAAAATCTTCGCCTGAAGCAACAAAGTGAATTGCAAAGTCAGGTAAATAAAATAATAAGTTTGTCTCATTAATATTAGATTGTCAGTTCTCCTCTCTGTAGTTTTTCTGAGTAGTATTCATGTTTCTTTATACTGATATGAAATAGCACTCTAATTTAGTTGTAAAAAATATTTGTAAATTGGTATAACGCTGCAAAACTCAAGGTTTTATTTCTGATCTCACTTATACGAGTTATCATACTATTGTAAGTCCATTGACATCACTGAAATCCTTCGTTTTCAACATAAACAAAGTATCTTAAAGTTTTTAATGTTTGAAATGTCATAGCTCAAGCCAGAGGGTTCATTTGCCTTAGACAAACTGTCATTGTCATCTTGCATCAAACTTAATCATAAAATAGCTGTGTGATTAGCAAACAATTTATCAGTAACAAACACGTAGAATCCTTTAATACTTGTCAACACTGAACTGACTGAATGATCAGTTTATGGATCTGTTATGTCCTCTGTGAACTTCTATATGGAGCAGTCTGTAAGCCAGTTGTGAGAAATACGTTACCAATCAAAACTTATGGAGGCTAAAAAGAAATGCATTAAAATGAAAATATTTTAAAAAGAGGGGAAAAAAAAAAGAAAATGGCAATGAAGACTTATGTGACCCAAACATGATGTTTGTTCATTATTGTTACTCAGTAGTCCATAACGTACATTTCTTATTCATATTAATTCCTTAATGCCTGGAAAACTTCCCCCCCCAGTCACTTTCCTATTGTTTAATTGTATGCAGCAGTGGGAGTCGGTCTGGCTGTGTGAGACAATTGATAGTATTTGATTGCATTTTATTTTGTGAAATGTTTCCTTTTTTTTTTTTTTACTATTGTGGTTTTAGTCTGCTTTTAGTTGCAGTTTTTCATTGACAGATTGCAACTAAAATTGATAATTGATAATTATTGTATTATTGTTGTAAATGTAATAAAAACCTATAGGGGAAAACAGACAGTAGGCAGCAAGAGCTGTCTTGTTTGGGAACCTCTCCCTAGGTTAATGGGTAAAATCAAAGGAGTGCTGAATAGAAATGCTAGCACAGATAATTAGCATAATGTACATTTTTTTTAAAGTTTTTTACCTTTTGTCACTGATTACAAAACTTTGAGAAATTCTTTCATGCTGAGATTCAGCCATCTGGAAAGCAGAGAGTTTGCAGAATGTACATCTCTTGACTTCAGAAGTTGCTTCATCTTCTTGTAATTCAGTCATTCTGTGTACCATAGTTTCCATTCTATCACAGAGTTAAGAGGAACTTGTAAACTATACTTTTTACAGGTCTGTTTAAAAGCATATACACTTTGAGCCCACTATTTTTTTTAGTGGTTTGATAGAAAATGTTAGGATTCAGGGCAATAATGAGATTTTACTCTTCTTTCTGTCAGTTTTTCACTGGATTGTCTTATGTATCTGTGCATGCAGTCACGCACACACGGGTATGTACAAATCTCAGACCAAAAATTAAAGCAATTAGGTGTATGCTTTGCCCTTGTCTACCTCTGCTTATCCCCAGGATATCAATTGCATCATGGGTAAGTTTGCCCGCTGGGACTTTATAAGGTTTCAGCTACACGAGTGTAATTTGGTGACAACTCTCTGGTGATGGGCAGTGGTAGAGAAGCCAGCTCATGGCCTCATGGCTATGTCACCTGCCTTGGGAACCAGTGGTGATAAAAACTGAGACAAAGATTTCAAACCATGTGCTCATAATTTTGTACCTTAACTCTCATGTGAATCATGAACCTAATCTAAAAGGCCCTCAGGGAAACCTCCAAAGCCATATTTTTTAAAGTACTGGCAAAAGACAGGTTTTAATGGGACTGATTTCTTTAGGCAGGTAGGCTTTAACTGTTTTAGGTTGTTGGATAGGTTTTAACCGAGCTTGTTTGAAGTTGGTTAAGGAAAGTATGGATGAGAGGAATCCTGTTTGGGTGTTACAAGAGGACAACTCTCCTGTATGAAGTCCAGACAGGTCAGAATCTCATTTAGGAAATGTCCCTTGTCTTAAGGCAGTCTACTTTCTCCACGTTTGTTGTGATAATACTTCTGAGGGTCGTAGGGCCTGTTGGTAATTGTCAGGGAGGTGTAGAGGTCAACTGGTAGGCATCAGTTTGAGTTAAGACTAACCTAGTAAGGACTGAAATAATTTCTGGCTTACGACTGTGCACTATCCCAATACCTGATGGGCTTGGTACATGTCCCCTTTATCTCACACTTTTCAAAATTCGCCTGTATCAATTGTCTGTCTTGACTAAATGTTGAATAATTTAATGAGCATGGTCTGTTTCTAGAGCCTGTAAGAGAAATGGGTTTCCCTAATCTATTTGAAACATGCTGATGCGGCACTTCGGAAGTGTAAGGAAACCTTCTGGTGTTGCTCTCTATTTGTAAACAGAGGACTTAGTGTTCAAGGATGGGATAAGCGATATCAACAAGAAACTTGGAGTTTGCTTATGTATAAATTTGTTGCAATCGTTCACAAAGTGCTGGCATAAAATCTTAGATAAGGATCAACTCCAACTTGGAAATGGAGAGAAACCCTTAATTTGTACAGTGTGCCTTTTTTATCAAGGTTATTAGGCAATAAAAGATTTGCAGTTGATGCAAATATAGTTCTAAATTTTAAGGGCACAAATTTCTCTACTTGGAAGAAAGGCCGTAAAGTTTCTGATCATCACTTGCTTCCTTGGTTTTGATTCACATCAAGACTGTGTGAAGTAGCCTCACCTGTAAATTGTTTTAATGCTGAAATAAAGATTTCAGGTACTTTTCATAATCCAGTTTAAATCCTGTCCTAGATAAAATTGTAAATTATGGATAATTTCAGTAATGTTTTAAAGACTATAAGGTCAGCGAAATTGCCATCCTGAATTAGCCCTGTTGGCTGTCTAGCCCGTTGAAATAAGTATGTGATATATAATTTGCCATTGTTCAGGTCTCATTCTATTTCAGTGATATACAGTAAAAAAAAGTGTGTACTTGGTTCAAGAAAAGCCTTTCATATGAAACCGAACTTGGCTGGATAGAATCACATTATTACCTTCCATTATTCATCAATGCTGCTTGAGCCTCCTGCCAATGCAGTGACAGTTTGGGCTTGCAGAAATTCTGTGTTAGATAGGTAAAATGTAAAAAAAAAAAGTTAACTCCTGCGTAAGGAGAAATGCTTTTCTACAGTAGTAGCTGTTTTCTAGTTTCTAAGTAAACATCTTTATTGCTTTTAGTTCTGAAGAAGCACAACCCTGTGTTTAACTGCAAGACTCTAAGCATCTTCTCAAAATCTGTAGCTCTAGAGCTATTGTGTATCTTACTCAGCAAAGCAAGTGGAATTGGTAACGGAAATACCATTAAATATTGTATAAGCTAAAAGACATGTCTTTTTGTAAATCTGTTGTTTTAATTTTTATTTAAGCAGCAATTGACAGCGTTTTAAGTGCTGGGTCCTCTATCAAGGATCCATTAAGGTCAGCATCAGGTGCCAGGCTGCCACGTTGACATAACATGACAAGAGGAAAAGAAATCAAAATACTGCTTTCTCGAGGAGTCAATAGAAAATGGATTACTCTTTAGAATGCTTGAAAAATTATGTTGTTAAGAAGTCAAAGGGTAACACTTAAAAGCTTTCCAGAGAACATTCTCCTTCTATACAATATAATTTTGGAGCTTTTTCCTCCTTTAGCCTTTTGCTTGCATGGGCTTTCATTCAAGTCTGTAGTTTGAAGGAGACACAAATGCATTTTAGGAGAGGCTGTAAGTTTGATTTCCTATTCTGGAAAACTCCTCAGTTCAGTGTGCCTCCTGACTGAAGAATAAATTAGTTTTAAGATCTTTCATCCTCTAAATAAAGAGGATCAGGGATCATCCAGGGATCCAGTGTCCTGAACAGGATTTGTCTTTATGCCTTTCTGATGAAAAATCCGTTTTTACTTTGCTGGGAGTTAGTGCATTCTCTTACTCCATAGCATATGATGGATAGTTTCCTCATGCACTTGCCTATCCTGAATGAACTCACAGACATTCTTATCTCAGCTATGTTTACTTGGGAATGGCCTTCATGTACCTTAGCTACTGATCTAGTTTTTTAACAGGGTAAATTTCTCTGTGGCCTCTGGTTCTCATCTGTGGGAATGCTGTGTAGATCAAAAGCAGCAACTTCAGCTGAACTTGCAGAAAGGAACAGAGATGTTCTGAAGCAGTTCTTGGCAGGAACAGTATCAGAAGTGTCAGATCAAAGGGACTGCGAATGGTTAAGGTGGATCCTTGTACTCCAACACTTTCTGAGGAAATCTACTTTCTAATAAGTCTTGGGGAACTTGGTACAAAATCATAGATATCTTCCTACTGCCTTCTTGTTCTAATCTCTGGTGTCACAGTCTAAGTTTGCTATCCTTGGAAACTCTGAGTGCTCCTTTTCATATAGGAGAAAATACTTTTACTGTACTTCTCTTACAGCAGCTTGTATAACTGAAAATGTATGGGGTGTTTTTCTGTAAGAAGAAACATACTTGCAGCTTTTCTTGTTAAATAAAGGTCATAAAATGTTTATTTTCAAGAAGTACCATCTTTCCTTAGAAGACATACCAAACTGAATCAGGCTATTATCCTAATAGTCTAATGTTTTAAGAATTCTTACTTTCCTAGAAATTGCTTGTGTTTATATCTTTATCTGCCAACTCTCACCAGGGCAATCATGGTAATATGGAACATTTGGAAGAGAGTGAACCTCAGAAAAAAATCCTTATGGTTGGATGTTTGCCTCTAGGATGGCCAACATCCTCTCTGTTCAGGTTGAAGAAGGAGACGCACTCTGCCTAGCAGTTCCCTGTGAAAGCACAAGAGACAATGGGTGTAAACTGAAATTCAGAAAATTCTGTTTCTACTTGGGGAAAAACTTTTCCAGTGTGAGGGTGACTGAACACCGGCACAAGTTGCCTGGAGAGATTGTGGAGTGTCAATCCTTGGAGATTTTCAGAAGAGGACTGGGCACCATCCTGAGCAATCTGCCATAGTTGACTGTGCTTCGAGTAGGGTGATGCACTTGATCTCCAGAGTTTCCCTCCAACTTCAGCTGTTCTCGAATTCTGTGATTCCTCTCTGTTCAGTCCTTCCTCAGGTTCCTCTTGACCATTTTTGTCATCTTCTTTCTTGCTGCCTTCTCCTTGCCTCTCTGTTCCAAGTGTATGTGTTTGCAAACTTCCAGGCAGATTCTTTTTATTAGCTGTTTTTCTTGATTTGTTAAAAAGCTTTTTCAGTTTATATGTGCTGCTTTTATGAAGTCTTTGGAATGAACTGCCACAGTGAATGCTATAGAGGAATGAAATGCTGGATGGATTACCAAAGCAGACATTTAATGGATTTCCTGGGGTACCCTGAGTGAGCTCATTGGAGAAGTCATGGAGAAAATAGTCCTTGGAGCTAGAGGCAAAGATAAAAATAACTTTCTTCAGCTGAGGAGGAAGAAATATGGGATAGCAAGCAGACTGGCCTGGTTATAGCTTTATGGGTGATTTTGTAAGTTGTTCAAGAGGACCCTGGAACAGAGTTTAAAGATGGGATTTTCCCAGGTAGTGATCAGGCACTGATTATTTATATGCTTTTCTCTCTAGTTGTCCAAGGATCTGAACCCAATTCACTGTGTGTGTATGAAGAGAGGGGTGAGAGAGTAAAAAGAGTGCAGGCTTCTCAGTCGTCTTCTTGCTATTACTTGTGAGTGAGAAGTCCTGGAGCAGTTGATTGGGCTTGTGCATTTAAATAAACCCAGACTGCCTGCAGGAAATTCTCGCTTGCTCCCGTGAGCCCCCGCACAGTAGCATTTTGTAAATCACACTCACCTACTAAATGTGATTTTTTTTTTTTTTTGTTTTCTTTTCAACTCATGGTTTGTTCCTTCTTCCCCTCTCAAGACTATTTAAATGACTTGTTTTATCTGTATAAGTCTTAAGGCATAAAACCATTTTGATGTGAATAATACAAAGCTCGAGAGATGTGCAGGAGGCAGAATGGATTTCAGTCTTTTGGGAAAATGGTTGTCACCTCTTCTGATTGTTATCTTGCCGAGTACGTGAGGCATTCTGTCTACATCCTGTTTGCGCTGGCCTGGCTCCTGTTAATGTGCTACCGTATATCTACACTGTTTCTGTTTTTTTTTTTTCCTTCCTGCAGTTACTAGACAGGCTGTAAGATTAAGGATGTGACAGTAGTGCTTCCACTCCTTTCCTGTCTATCACTCCTCACTGTCACAGAGCCTGGACCAGCATGTGGAGATAAACAAGTTGTAACCCTGTGGTCAGGAGACACAAGAACACAAAGCAAAGGCACCAAACAGTGTGTAGTACTGTAATAGTTGATGAACAGATTGGGAGGCAGAGAGGGAGTTTCTCTGTGGAATACGTTGGTTTATTTCTGTGTTACTGACACATCTGTAACATCCAGAAATTCTTCAATTTCACAGGTGAAAATACAAATCTTGTGCTGGAATATGAGTTGTGATCATGGACTACTTTTTGAAATAAAAAAAAATGGTTGGATGTGCATCCAGTACCAGGAATCAGATTTAAGACTTATGTCTTAATGACTTAAAGCTATTCTTCTTTTATAATCTTTTTTATCTAATATCATTGGTCTGTATAACTATGCAGAACTGTAAACTAGCTTCCAATTATAACGTACTGGTCAGTGTAACAAAAGCTACTTGTATAAAGAGGTTGGGATACTATTTTTTTGTTTTTGTTTTTATTTGTTTATAAAAATAACTGTATTTTCTTATGATGTTGACTGTTCTTTTCCCTGTTTCCATTTTAGGCCAGATCATGCCTTGAAAATCCATAGGTTAAGCTGTGTGGATAAAAGCAGTACATTCTCTTTCTTTTTCTCTGAACCTGTGTTATTGTTCGTATCTGCATTTACATCTAAGGGAGCAATTACACGTCTCAGTGCCTGATCAAAACAACTGCTTCAGACCATTCTTTTTGTACTATTTCTTCATTTTTCTGCAAAAAAAATATAAAAAATCTGCAAAGATGATGATGAAAAGAGCACATTGTGAAGCAAAGATAAATACTTGCCCAACATTCAGAGGAAACCAGACAGGCTCACACATGAGCATCTGTGAAAAATGTCAATGTATCTAACTTTTCAGCTTTCCACTCTCAGTTTGATGGTACAAAAGTAAAAGTGCCAACATTTATTTTTATTTATTTTTTTTTTTTTTGCATTAGTGCTTGACCTGTTGGTAATATCCATAGTGATTTGAAAACCTGGTGTGATTTGGTAGAGGGAAGACCAGTACTGAACTACATTTGAGGAAGCACAATAGTGTCTGCAGAGACTCAGAAGCAAGCAGTGTAAACTATTCCTACTGGCCAAAAAGTTATGAAGTTTATAAAATACACAGTCACAGGAGAAAAATCACCTCTCCCAGTTCCAAGGCTCAGAACTACGTTATGAATATAATGAGATCCATTTTTTTAGCATATGTTGATGAGGAAAAAAAAACCGGTACACTTTCTCTTTCACATGTCTTTTCAGGTGCACATAATGTTTAACTAAAAAGTGAAGGGATCATAAATTTATGTGAAATATTGGTAATTTTTGTGGTAGGGTGAGGGCAGAGTGGTCATGATTATTAAATGGAGTACTTATTGAGCAAAACCATTTTTATAGACTTTCTTATGACATCGAATCAATGTACAGCAAGTAGGGCATCCTTAATAGAAAATTTTAGGATCAATAAAATCAAAAGTGATTCAGACCACCTTTATGTGTACAACCAGCAGTAATAGAAAGGGGACCAAAGAGAGCCATAGTATTTATAGCTGTTATTTGTAAGTTGAGTTGTGGCATTCTTAATTACATCAATGTTAGTATTGAAATGTCTACAACTTTTTAGAGGAGCAATTAATAAAAATAATAACTTAAAAATTATGATGTTATCAGAATTTCTATGTTTTTTTAAGAAAATTATTCACTTAATCTCTTATATTCTAATCTTTTTTTAAAAAAATCCTTTTTTCCCCGGGTCAGGAAGGAATAGGAAACATTCACTGAGCTTGGGTCATACTAACATATGTGTTCTTTTTCGTGTCTTGTTAAGTTTATCTTCTGATTCTCTTGAGCTTTCTGCTTTTGGAACTAGATTTTTTTGGTTTCTCTGTGCAACTCTGTTGCAGGAAATTGGATGCTGTGAATCTTGTTAGTTATGTTTTTGTTGCATTACTGCACAGCATTTAAATCCACATGAAGGAAAAATGCTTTCAGTTGTAGAGAATTTATGACGAAGAACAAGAACAGAACAATTGTCATAGGAAGTGAAGCACCCAAGGACTGCAAATCACATGCTGAGAACATGTCTGTACTGCTAAGTACAAGAGGGCCAGCAAGAATTTCCTGATCCCAAAGACAAGTAGTGTGTGTACTGGCTTATGTCCATGCTGTATATGGCTGCTCACCTTACAATGGAGATATATTTTTTTTCTAGTTACTAGTGTTTGAGATAGTCAGAGGGATGCATACCAGCCGATCAGAGTGGCACTTATAAATCACGAAATCAAGCATCCGTGAAACATGATGGCACATGGGGAGTTTGCAGGGACAGTGTCCTCTTGGTTGTGTGGAATGGCTGTTCAGGTCAAAGGGAGCAACACTGGTGCAGACATGTCCATGCTGCCTTTCAGGAGTGCTGCCATGACTGGAGTATACACTGAACTGTGCATGGTCTTGCCTTGCAGATGGCAGTACAGCAGAGCTGGGGAACCTGCTTGGCAGTGTGGGCTATTGCGGTGACAGTACTGAGGTCGTTCCCTTTAGTAGGGTATTTGTACCAAGGAAGGCTGTCAAAGCCAGGAATTGAGCTTACATCACTCTTTCCTTTCTGGGCTTCAGATCTTTTGGAGACTACCACATTTAATCAAAAGAGGTCGATGTAGTCTTGCTTCCTATTGCTGACGCTGCCATTTTTTCTCCAAACACTTCAAACTTACTGTGATCAGCAAGAGGAAACTTGACTTGATGGGTGACTGGTGTGATCCATTGTGGAATATTGCTAAAGTCAGCATTAAAAGGAAGGACAGCACAGGAGCATGCCTTTGCGTATTCACCCTTGGATGTGAAAAAGGAATTTTCAGGAATATGTTTTTAGTCAATGCACTGAATTAGGAAACTTGTTTTATGTTCTTCATGTTGCCAGTGTCTTCCTCCAGGAAGTTCTTAGTCTTTGCCCTAGACTTCCATTTGCATAATGGCAAGGAGAAATTATCTCTTTTTTTTCCCCAGCAAATTGTAGTGCCTGGCTTATTTAATAATTTGAAAGTGGCATGAGTATTTTTGTTAATATCCTTTCATCCAAAGTAAAAGCTCAACATTTTCTTTTCCAATGTGAGATTATGACAATGAATTCTTCGTACATCAAAGCATTGGATTAACCCGTGTGGCATTTCACATTGTGACAATTAATGGCTTCCATTTAGTTCCTCATTTTAAGCTCATATCTTTTCAGAAGTACTGACCTGATTCTTACCATGGAACGAATCTTGTCGTCCATCTTGTTATAATAAAAGCAATTTTTATGTTCATCTGTGGCAATTTCTTAACAAACTTTCAAGGTTCTGAACTGAGAATTTCTAGAGGCAAGGTTAATTCTTCTCTTCATTTTTTCTTGTCCTTATTCTCATGGCCTTACATTAATGTACTGAAAGAATATGATACATGACTATATTCCTTCTGTTTGTATTGGTTCTTTGAAAAAGTTTTGAATTTGATTTTTATCCCTTTGTAATGTTTTATTCTACAAAGATGAGCCACTTTTACTCTTTAGACATGAATTTTTTTCCTGCCGATGCTACAAGCTCAACCTGTCAGATTTTCTAGTTCAAAGGATTCTTGAGAGTTAACATTGCTTGCAGTGTTGTGTTGATTTGCAGATAGCCATGGTTCCCTTTCAAAGGACAAAGCAAATTGAAAGTTGTAACAAATATTTGAGTTTACTAATAGATTGAGAGATCAAGTCCTACTCTAACACGCCTCTGGAAATTGCCTCAAATCCAGTTAGTTTGTCCAGTAGTGGAATATTTTTTCCTGGCATGCAATAAACTTGTTGCATATTTCTATTGTGATGTGAATGTAGAATTAGAGAATAGAATTTCTCTGAGTATGATTACATTTCCTTTTATTTGATGCACCAATTATTTTCGTAGCATGCATGCACTCTTTAGATATATATTGAAAAAAAATGGAAAATACAGATTTATCTGCAGACTTCTCCCATGTGATTAACTGTGATGTAAGTCTGCTTTCGAAGAGCCTTTATAAGTATGCATTTTGTTTAGCATTTACTTGTATCTGCTAAAGTATTTCAAATTGTTTAAGATTTCTGTATAACAGTTGAGAGTGGCTGGATTTCTTTATTTTTTTTGGCTTTTGTTTGAGTGTAACAAAAAAAAGTCTACCCAGATGTGTACCTTGGCTTTGTATATAACAGCTGTCCTCATTGTGTGCATAGGCAACTTAAGTGGTTACCCTTTAAATCCATTATTAATTCTGTTTTCAGTCAGCATTTGTTCTGGAGGTGGCCTTAACAAAATAACCAGCAAAGCTGCTTAATAGGAGAAATCCAAGCCCGGTGAGAGTGTCACATTCTCTTAATTGGAAGTCTTACAAAATAGAAGCTTTAAGCAAATGAAACGGCAAAAAGACAGCTTTAGCTTTAGTGGAGAAGTTAAAAACTGAATAAACAGTCTTTATCATCTCCCGTGTTCCCCAACAAAACATAGTGTGCTGGCTTCTAGATTTTGCATAGCCACAGAACAGCTTTGTCTGCTCCAGCCAGAGTCACTTTTTGCACTTTGAGGCTTTGTGGATCTTTCTCTCAGCCTTTCTTTCTGACTTTGTTTTTCAGTTCTTTATAATTTCTGTAGTCTGTGCTGTCCGCTCATGGTGCAAAGAGCGCTTGTACTATGCTGAGTGTGACTGTGAGAAGGAGAAAGGAGAAACTGGCCTTGGCTTGCCTGGTGGTGCAAGGCCAAAACAACACATGAATCAGAAATCGCATGGTATTAGGCCTTTCAGAGTGTTCGGAAGAAGAAGAAAGGCAGGAAGGTTCCTGGGCAGTCCTACCCCTTGACCCCAATAAAAGGCCATGAGTGTTCGTCAGCATTTTAGTTGGTCATTTTCCTGATGCTTAGGTTACTTATTGATGGGGCTGTTTTAGATCCAAGAAATATATTGTCCTCCTGATTTATTCTCAGATGGTGCAGGGACCATTCAGAGTTCAATGATTTCTTGTAACTGCTGCCTTGCAGGATGGATTGAGGTCTATTAGGGGTGATAGTTTGTCAGGTAGTGCTATGCTTGCAGGAGATTATGTTGATGTGCTTTCAAGTGAAAGGGTCAGGAAAGAAAGAGAAAGGGAAAAGAGTAGGATTAGTATAATGTTTAACCTTGCACAAAACAAAGTGAGTAGAAGAAAATAACGCTTTCATTGCACCAAGTGTTAGAGCTTTGAAGATATTTGGTGGAAACACTTTTCTTAGTAGAAAGTTTAATGTTAGCATCTGCCTGGAACACAGTTTTGTTTTGTTTTTTTTTTTCCAGTAGCTTACTAGACTGTAAATTTTGAAAGGCAAAATACACAAGCTATTTTGATTTAAAAAAAAAAAAAAAAGGCAAAAAGCTGTTGCCTACTGCCTCTTCTGGTCCTTTGGCACTAAATAATCAAATCAGAAGCCCAAATTAAAAATAGTAATTTGAAATCAATTGAAAAAAATGACCAAAATGTGAATATTTTGTTTATATAAACTTACAGGTTAGTTCAGTTTTATTTAAAATTTTAACATTATATAAATATACATGCATTTAGTATATTAATATTTAATAACTTGTGAATTACAATTTGTTGATTTTCACTTGAAAGAAATTAATTTTAATGAGTAAAATTAAGCATCAATTTCTTGTTTTAAATTATTTTGAGGAAGTGTAGGTAAATTGCTTGAGAGCTTTAGAAAAAAAGATGCAAATGTGAGTGAAGCTACCACATGTATCATAAGCTGTTCTCATTTTTGCAAATAAGATAGCTTTTTAATAGCGTAGTATAGTGATTAGTAAATGAATCGTTGATAGAAGCTTCAATGTGGAAACAAGGTCAGAAGAATAGTGTGAGTTGTTCAGCCCTGTCAAGAAGGGAGTAATAGAGATAAGAGTGTTGAGCACGGGATGCTCCAGTGCCTGGATGATAAGGCTGGAATGTGAGCTCCTGTCACAGAGGCAGGTTGAGCACATGTTTGTGATAAATGAGAAGAGGGATATGTGGCTTGTTTTGATCAAAGTAAAATGTTTTGGTCACTGTATAAGAGGACAATAAAAAGGATCAAGCAATGGTGTCTTTGACTTTAGTAGTTTTCTGCTACACTGTTGACCTGTATATGCCTGTTAGTACTGTGCCTTGTGAACGTGGTGGCCTTTACTACCAACCTTAGCCTGTGGTCACTTCGTGTGGAATAAAATGATCACTGGATTCTTGTGATACTGCTGCTGCTGTCTCCATCAGCTGCTGCAACAGAAGCTACTCTTCCTTTTCCCTCCTTTTAAATTTAATTCACTCCTTCAGTTAAATTCTGTTCTTTTCCAATATCTCATCCCATTTTACAGCCTTAAGCCCAGCTCTTGCTCTTGGCCTTTTGTTTTTGCTTTGTGTTAGTTCTGATTTGCACTCCAGGCTGCCGGGTTCTTTGAAAATATGTGAATTGAGTACGCAGGAATTGGAATATTTTGAAAATGAGTGATACCAGTGAAAAATGGAGCTGCTTCCCTGGAAGGCTGTCAGGTAGGCACAGCACCTGAGACGACAGAACTCAGTGGGGGAGCAGCTGCTGAGTGGAGAAGTGGAGGGGATGTGGAAGGTAGGCAAAAAAGGGAGGACCAATGGTAAACTGCTGTGCTTAAGGCAGAGCCTCAGTTTATGTAGAGTCAGACATTAGAGAAGCTAATGGATGCCCCGAGAACTGCCTCTCTGGACTTCAGCTCCATCACCCTCTGCTCAGAGTTGCAGTTACAAATACACAGGTATTGATGATGGATTAAGTTAGTAGGTGAAAACTTTAAAAATTCCCAGTTTTTGTAGATGCTGAAGCCATAGGACAGTATTCCTCTGATATCTGGGATGTAATATGACCTGGATGGTTCGGAACATCTAAAATAGGTTGTATGAACAGTATTCCTAAAAAGGCTTGTTTCTGCCCATTAACTATGAAGGAAGTGTCAGATACCTGTCTCGGCTAAACACTTCTAAAGTAGGGTAGACTCTGATGTCTTGTAACATAGCATGCAGTGTTTGAGTACTGAGTGACATGATAACAAGATCAGATTTGGCTTTGCAGGGAACTGGAGTCAAATGTAAGAAAAAAAGACTGGAGAGTGATAGGGAACATGAGAAATCTAGAAAAAAAACATCTGCTGTCCCGAACCAGCAAGTTGTGGAAAGTTATGCCGGTCGTCTTATTTTATAGCACCCTATAGTACGTTCTTGTTCCCAGAAATATAGTGAGGGGGCGCACAAAAAAAAATAATTGTCAACGTTTTGCCTCTGCTGCTTTCTCCTGTTCTGAAAGGATGGGAAGAAACTTCCTGGTGATCATAGGTATAGAATAGAAGCACTGGATGGGCAGAAATATGGAATTTGGCCTCTCCCTCTTTCTGAGGGAAGTTCTACCTGCTTCTGGTGAGTTGAGGAGTGGATGTTTATAAATGTTCTTAATGGGCTTCTTATTTAATTTTTCATTAGACTTTGTTTAATGGCAAGTGATTTGACATAAGCATCATTTCTTGGTGCAATTAAATGTTTCTGATCCATTACTCCTGTCTACTTTCAAGAAAATAGCGGTTTGCTAGTTAAGAGTAAACTAGTTTTAGGAGTACTAGTTTTACTGGGCTCTCTGGAGCCATTTGCATTTTGTATCTCTCTGGTGAGGGAGGAACCTCTAGATCTAATGCACAAAGAACACAGGAATTTTTTCTTTTGGCTATAGTGAACAATTCTATTGGTTAAAATTTTTATTTTAGTACTCTTTTGAGAAACCAGCTTATTTTATTTTCTGATTATGATTCTGAACAGATTTTTGTCTGCTCTTGTAAGCTCTAAGTGGGTAGAAGTATTTAAGATCTGCTGCAGCTCTTGTTACCAAGCCTAGTATTACAAAAACATAAGGTATTGATTTTAAGTATGACCGATCAGATAATCAGGAAGAAGATGTAGGCTAAGATAATATAAAAAAATTAGGTATATCCTCAAATATATTGAGAAAATGGCAACTAATCACTGGATATACACTTATTCCAGCTCTGCCTGATTGGTTGAAAGGCTCATTTGTGAATGACTAGTATTTTTATATACTAGAAATGGCAAATTCGAAACATTGTTTATATTTTTTTTTTCAAATGTTGGCCCAAAAGTTGAAAAAAGTGGAAATTTGAAAGTTGAAAAAATGCTTTTAGAATTTGAGTACTTATTTTTTTTTTAAATAGGAAAATATACAAGTGAAAAAATATTAAGAATTAAAGTTGATAAATAAGATATTTCTGAGTTTACACATACTCCTCTCCTTTTTTAAAAATGTTGTTAGAAAATACTTATGTAAATACTTCACTCTGTTCTAGAGACCAGGAAGGCTTAGCTATTTCCACTCAGTCTGTATACTAATGGCTTCCAGCCAGCTTCTGTTCTCTCATTTCCTAAGTCCAATAGAAATAGAGATGAATGCATATTTCAGACAGTTAAATTCCTTCTTTCTGTGAAGAAACCTCAAAACATGAAGAATTCCTCTTTAAGCACACTGAAGCAGGTTCTCAACTTGTGCAAAATGACTTTATCTCATCAATTTCCTTTGTCTCCCAGCTTAGTTAAAACTGGTTTTTGATACTGGAGGGTGGTAGCTTTTGGAGTGAGTGAGAACTGCATTGTTTTCACCATGAAAATAAAATTTCTTTTATAAATGTATTCATTTAATTTTAAGGTCATCCATATGCCTTGCTATGGAAAATTTAGTTTTGAGACAAATCAATAGCAGCAGGAGAAATAATAGTCTGGCAAATAGAACTTGTAGGACTCAGTCAAACGTATTAAATGAAAGTTAGTTTTATCCACTTTTAATAATTACAATATAAAATAAATAAGATAATTTAACTCATTTTTAGCAAATGCTCTTTCATCTCCGCAAATCGTGTAAGCCTGAAGGATGTTAGTCCAGTGAGTTATTTTTAATATCTATAAATCTTGCCTCTAATGCAGTTAAAACAGCTAAGTTTTTTGGCTAGAATGGAGTGTTTCAGTAATAGTCAGATTATGCTGAAGGAAGCTCATGTTTTATTTAAAATAATATGGTTTTAATTTTTCATTCATTTCCCTCTGCTTCAAAACTTTGGGTACATCACTGATGATGGGAATTAGAACTCGGAATTTTACTGAAATCAAAGGAAAGTATTCCTTTGCTGAAACAAGCTGACAATGTAAAGTCACAGCAGGAACTTCCTCCATGTGGTGCAGTCATCTCTAGATGCTTGGGAACTGGATGCAGTATGGCTGCTGCTATAGCATGGGTCCTCAGCTAAGCGAATTTATTCAGCTGACTAGTTTTCATTGCAAAGACAGTTAAACAGCAGTACTTCAGTATCTGGATATCTCTCTGTGAGGCTGAATGGAGCAACGCAGACATTGACTGCAAAAGCCTTCACTCAGAATCATAGTTAAGTGGCCAAAATCAAAATATCAGATAGGAACTTCTTGATATTACTGGATATTTGGTTTGCTAGAGATTTTTTTTTCCAGTTGTATGCTGACGTTATTACAAGTCTCTCAGAAATACAGTACCAAAGAAGTCAAGTAAATAGTTCTTTGTTATGCCAGTAGGCTATTAAATGGTAAATACTAGTATTGTAAGAAAAAAAACTAATGTAGTTTTACACTGGAATAATACTTTGAGGGGGAAAAAGTTAGCAAATGTAATCCTAGGGTTAACCTGGGCATTTATCAGTAATGTCACTACAAGTAAATAGACCATTTCCTTTTTGTAATCGTTGGGATGACAGCAGTAAATTATTCATCTGCAAACTATGTTTCTGTACTGAATTGATGGCTGAGGTTCATTGTGTTTACCAGGCTGATTCATGTTTGCTATGTAGATGGTTGAATAGCTGGCTCTTGTTACTACCTTGGTAATGAGCTACAACAGCAATGGGGAGATGTTGTCTGTCTAAGGAAAAAGACGTATTTCACCTAAGAAAGGAAAGGTTGGGAAAATGTATTTCCTGTTTGATAGCTTACTTGAAAGAGCAGATCAGAAAGTAACATGTGACTTACAATTGGCTTGTATCAATCCTACCTTCCTTTACTTACCAGATTTTAATTCTTTGAGGCATGTGTTCTTTGCAGCAGAAGTGAAACAAATATTAACAACTGTCCTGACCCTGATCTGGAAATAAATTACTGAAGCATATTATGTCTTAAAGGTGTTTGCTTTGTGTATATTTCAATTATTGTAGAAATATATGCTGTTGAAAAAGAGAGGTTATTGCCCTAGTTGTTTTTTACCTTGCTTTCAATTAAATCTGATTTCTATTACCATAGCATTGCCTGCTCGTATGCTACTCCGTCCAGTGCTGGTCATTTATGCATATTTTCTGTTTGATTGTGTGACTGTTCTTACTCTTTCTGAACTAATGGCCCCTGTCCAGTATTTTTGGTCTGTATGGGGGGTGGTCAGGCAGCTGTTTTTCCCAACTGATGCGATTGCTAATATGTTTCCTATGCATGAAGGCAGACTTCTATTCACTACCCCTGGGGACTGTAAACATCATTTTTGTCATGTTGGAACTACAGGCTCTGTCAGCCCAGTGAAGTTTTTCTCAATTAGTATGAGGCAGTTTAATTCAGAAGAGAATAGCTGCTCCCATTTGAGCCCATTCTTCTTTGAGTGTTGCCTACACTGATTTCCAGCTGTTACTGTGCAGCTTTGGGGTTCATTTGGAACATCTATCTCAGAAGGAAATGCCTGAGTCAGTGTCTAGTTGAGTGATCGGAGATTTTCACACACACAAAAAAAATGGTTAATACCCTCTTAGCTAATTATCTCTCATGTACATGATCATCTTTTCCAGTCCAGTAATTAAATAAAATTAAGTGGAACCTTGGTAATTTGAACTAATGTTGGGAACAACCCATTGCCAATTACTGAATTTTGCGAATTAGTGCAAATGAAAACAAGCACTTTTTACAAACTGAGTAACATATGCTGAGCCTTATCCAATAATGCCACATTATTATTACACTGCCAGTAACTCACCTGTACATGCATTTGAGGACAGAATCTGACTTATGCTGAAATTCAGCCTTTGTTAACCATGTAAAGATTACTGTCCCGTAGTGGATATTTTTTCTATTGGTCTAAAGGTCTAAAGTAATATAATATTTCTTGAATACCATTCTCCTGTTTTCTGGTAGAGTTCAGAGAGGCTTCCTTACACTCTAATGTTACTTATGTTTCTCCTCTTTTGAAGCAGCTGCACTTGTCCCCATGGCTGCTGGAGCCGGCATAGCATCTTGCTTTGATCCTTTTGAGCTGTTGCAAGGGACTGAGAAGCTGGAAAGACCAGCCCTTCTCAAAATCCTGTGCAAACTATAATTTTTTTTTCATGTTTCTGCACCTGATCTGAGACTTGGTGAGAAATGATTGAGACCACCTTGCACCAAAGTCTGTTAGACGTCTGTTACCTAGTTTCAGGCATCATCTGTTCATTGTTTTTTCTACAACAGCAAATCAGAAGCAGGAGAACTTCTTCCTATCAGTGTTCTCACCCTCTGTCTGTCTTTGGGAAACTTCCACTTCTGAAATGAGTTAAATTTATCTCCAAAGCCAGAATGATTCCTTGGCAACTTTAGCTTTGCAGTGATCCTCTTTAATAGCTCTGCATCTTTCCAGGGCCTCTCTCCATCCAGTCTGAGGTGGTATCTGCATTTCTTTTGCTGGAATTTCTCCAGTCACAGTAACACAAACTGATTAAAGCTGGGATGCCTGTAACTTTCCAGAGCTCCAGCTTACAGATAGGAAGGTGAAATGCTGTATGTAGAACAGCCAAATCTGCATCTATGACCTAATGGCAAGACAATGACAATCTATTAAGATGACCCGCTTTTCAGTTTAGGCAACATTTTACTATTCTGTTGAGACACATAGTTACAGGAAACTGCCTCTAAGCTGCAGGAGCCAGATGCCTTAAGCTATTCATTCTATATGATGTAAATTTAGGAAATGGAAAGTGAGAAACTAAGGTTGTGTTCCTTTGCTTGTATTCTACCAGTTGTCCTTTTTGGTGGTAGAAGAACTTTTACTGGAATAAAAATTATATTTGGTAACCTTAAAGTTATGAGGAATGAAACAGAATATAAAGTTTTTTAATCCTCATTCCTTTACATTCTGACTTCCAAACCAAAGAGTCAGTTCCCCAAAGTACCTAAGCCCAATTTATTTTCATTACAACTAGAACACCTGAATATTAACTCAGTCCTAGGGACTCAAATGATTAAGTTGCTTTTTGAAACCATCTTCTGAGTCTTGTAATAGCTTTTTGAAAAGCATATTCTGCCCTAAGGTTGTCATTTAAAAATCAAAAAATCCAAACCAATTCCATGAAGAACTCTGTTTTAATGGTCTCATTCCAGAATTTTGATACAACTTGGCCTCTGGATTTGTTTAGCTAGAAGTCAAAACCAGTACTAAAACAACTAGTAGATAAAAGCCAGTGTAATTTTTTAATAAAATCAGGTATTATGCTTGGAATAGGTGGTGTCTTAAAATGAGTAGTCTGCCCTCACTGCTCTTGATCTCTGCAATTGTGTCAGCCATCTCTCTATAGAATAATAAGGAGCTATACCAAATTAATAGCATTTTTGGACAGGAAAGCAATGAAGTGAAGCTGAAGAAGAATTTATGCAATTCTGAATATGGCTTTTTTCTTTTTTTTTTTCTGATTTGGCATTTCACAATAAGCAAAGTTGAGAATAAACATTGGTTATTTACCAATTAAAATCGGCTTTGGTTGAACACCTAGAACAAATCCATTAAACTTACTCACACTTCTTGAGCTATCATAAAATCTAAAAATGACAGATGAAAAATTCTGTGATGGATCTTACGACATGACTAGTATGCTCTCTGCAGAGTGTTTTGTAACTGTTTATATATGGGTCAACATTTTTTTAAAAGGCCTGTGTAGGGGAACATACGTGCTTGGGAAAGTTGATGGCTGTATGCAGATGCTGTTATGTGCTCAGGAAGAAATGCTATGAGCAAGTTTCACTATGCAAGCATTCCAGAGGTGTAGCTTGGAATGCAAATTTAGCTGCAGCCATACAGTATGGGCTGTGCTGACTCTGGGCCTGCCAATATGGATCAGATTATATGGTTTATTAAGAAAACTTGGCCCATAATAAGTTAATACACTATAAGGAAGAATGTTGTTACAACAGCAACCTAGAAAATAAGGATAATTACTTTAATATGACATTATTTGTGATTGTCTCGTGTGTGTTTGCATAGTTTTATAATATTGGAGTTAACGAAGAAGGCCTTTGGTTTGTTGCAGAGGTAGTGAAGTGGCATAAAGGGTTTCCTGCAAAATTTGAGCTTGTTGCTGAGTTCTGGAAGATAGCTTGATTATTTCTTGGAGAGGGTCCAGTGGAAGGCCACTGTTGTGTATTAACTCTGCTAGGTAGCTTAGCAGGACATAGTCCTAGTTCCTCTCTGGCCCCATTCTCAGTGGGATGGGGGAAGAGAAAACGAGGAGTAAAAGTGGGAAAACCTATTGGTTTTGATAAAAATAGTTCAACAAGAGAAGAAGTAGTCAAAGAAGAAAAAAAGGAAAATGAAACAAGTGATACAGAACCAATCTACTTGGCACCTTCTGTGTCTAGATGACACCCAGACAGTTCCCCCCCAAAATCTGGCTAACTTAAACACTCCTCTCTGTCTTATTGCTGAGCATGACATTAAATGACATGGAATATCTCTTTGGATTATCTGCCTGGCTGTGTCCACTCCCTACCTCTTGATCACACCCAGTCTATTCACTGGGGTTGCAGAATGAGAAACAGAGAAGACATTGCTACTGTGCAAATGCTGTTCATCAAGAGCTAAGACATTGATGTGTTATCAGGATGGTTTTGGTCACAAAACTAAACTACAGCACCACACCAGGTGCTACGAAGAAAGTAACTCTGTCCCAGCCAGATCCCAGTACAAGCCACAAAATGATAGAAGGGCTGGAGAACTTGAAATCTGAAGTAGGACTGAAGGAACTGGGTTTTCTCAACCTAAAGAGTAGAAGACTAAGGGGAAATCTAATCACAGTTTTCCAATAACTAAAAAGATAGCTACAGACAAGGTAGAGGTTCTCTCCTTAAAGGTTGCATGGTGGTAGGAGAAGAGGAAATGAGAATAGTTGCTTCAGGAGAAATTCTGTCCTGGGTAAAGGACAGAAAAAGAAGTCTTGACCATGTGAACAGTTAACCATTGGAATAAATTGCCCAGAGAAGTGGTGAAATCTCCCTTACTGGAAAAATTGAAGATTTGGCTTGACAACCTGGTCCAAGGCCATGCTTTCAACAGAAGGTTGGATCAGATAATCTTCAACCTACTTTGCAAGGATTCTTTATGAAAACAAGGACTGTTCATGTGAAGATTTAAAAAAAAAAAAAAATAAATTCTGAACACAGCTGAAATGTAATATATAAGATACTGTTACGTAGATTTAAGGGGATTTTGAAGCAAATTAAATTCTTACAACTGCAAAGGAAAAATAGTTCAGTAAACAGTGCACTTAATATGAATCAACATGTTTTTAAGATCTGCTCCTCACTGCCCTGTAACAGAGGTGCTTAATTTCTCCTCGTGTTAATTCTATGATCTACAAAATGAGGACAATTGTCTTATTTTTAACACACTAGTAGAATTTTATCCAATAAGCACTATCTATCAATGAAAGTGCTGTTTGTGATACTGTTTAGTTGCTTTTAGCCAAATGTTTCTTGTATTTAGAAGATATTCCTCGGTGATAGAGCCATTTTGGGTTAAAATATGTTGGTGTTTAAACAGCAGTGAGATTTCTTTTTTTTCTGCCTTGTAAAATAGTAAGCTTAAATAGGGTACAAGCTCTCCTAGGACTTATGTTGTAGGTGTATGTTTTTCTATTACTGTTTCTGTAAAATTTTTTGAGCTGTTTATTTTTGGTTTGAAGGGAGATTACTCAAATTATGCTTTAAGAAGGTTTAGTTTAGAAAGAGGCAATAAAATCAGGCAATAAAACTGTATTCCTGATATTGATAGATATATATTGATTTTTGTATTGCAGTTCCTGACAGCACTGTTCAAGGGGCACAAATTGTGAATGCAACAAAAACCATTAGACAAATACTGTCAGGAATGGGAGGAGGAGTTCACTGGAGTTCACTGAGAGTGTCATGTGAAAACATTCCCTTGTGTTGATTTTTTCCTTCAAAATACGAGCATTTATTGTAGCACATATATAAGTGTGGCTTTACATGGGTTAAAAGGAGAAACTAAAAGTAAAAATTGTGGCAAAGTGATTACATGCCAATCAAACGTTTGCATAAACAATATATGCTGTGAACACTTGTCTTGTCGTTTTAAAATATTAACTGAAGCAGGACAATAGATCAGATTCTGTCCTTCATCAAAGGAAGAGTGGATTAAAGCATCTGAATTATGTGGATGCAGTACAATAATTGTACAGGGACCCTTAAAGGCTCATGGATGCAGTGTTTCAAAAAGGGAAAAAGAAAAAAACCCCAGATTATAATAACTTTTTTTAAAAAATGGGTTTAGTCATAAAATAGAAATAAAGAACAAGGAAGAGGGTTAATTGTAGCCTTCTTCCCTCCTGGGAAGTATACCAGGCCATATATTTGAAAATAAGGAAACTTTTTCAATTCTATGGCAGCTGATGTTAGAAAACTTAAGATAGTGCAGTACTGACCTCCTGTGTTTCAGGATATAACAAAATAAATGTGTGAGAAAATGTCTTGCAGTTATGAAATAACACATTGATGGCTTTTTGCTGATGTGTAGGAAGAAAAGAGAAAACAGTAATGCTATCTTCTAGTTTGGCATTATAAACACGCTCATATGGGACTTCAGATTTAGCCTGCTGATATCAGGTAGTATATGGATAGTAGTTTTTGCCCGGAAACTATGTATCAGCACTTGTATTATCAAAAGAATGGGTGAATCATGGGTTTTGGATCCATCTTTCTTCTTTAAAACATTTGCTATCTTAGTGTTGCCCCTATTATTATCCCATTTTCTTTTTTCTACAGTCTTGGGGTGATTTGACTCACCAAATAAAAGCCTGAGTTGTGAGTTAGGCAGAGAAAATCTACTCGTAAATGAGGCCGATGCTGTGAAGGTCCTGAACATAGTCCATCTGTTATTTATTTCCTAATAATTTTTTTTGTCTTGACGCTCTGTTCATTTTTATTTCAGTTAGTTTTCTTTTGCTTCTACAGTCTTCTATTAATAATCTGCCCTTGGTTTTCCACATTTCCCCCTTATCACACTTTTTGGTCTCTTAACTTTGATCTCTTTTAAAAAGGATTTTGCATGTACTCAAATGACATAGTTATCTGTCAAACTCATAGCTATTTCATCCCTAAAATTTTGTTCAAAAGTTCATGTTTGCTTTTGTAAAACAAATAAGGAAAGCTTTATGTTGGTCTCTTTTTCTCTGGAAACCCTTGGTTGTGGAAAGTAATTGATTGTTATGTCAAGATGCAGTGGAATCCAGCTTGGGAGGATTGATTATGAGCGTAAAGAAAAAGGCTTCATCTCCGCTGATGGGTCGGAGGGGGAAGGGAGATGAAACAGAGAAGAAAAAGCAGGAGGGTGCAGGAGAAAGAAGAGGTTAAGAAGGAAAAGATTAAATGTTTAGACCTCTCAAAATGGGCTTTGAAGGATTGTGACAACAGACAGTTTTAGAAAATGGTCTGTGTTCTTGCTAATTATTGTGTGATATTTGTACACTAACGTGGTAGGGGTCGGAGAAATAGCTACAATGGAGGTAAATCCATCTTGCGTTATTCACTCAGTTTCTCAAGTGTCTGTGGCAGAATTTGTGTTAAAAATGGTCAATAGTGTTTTTGGCATATAATGTAGGGTTTTGAACTTTCTTCAGTTAAAACATCGGGTTTTGGGTGATGAATATTTTTTTATAGTTGTAATTAATTAATGCTATAATCAGTGCTCTCTGCGGTGTAATAAGGGAAGACTGAGTATTATATTTCTAACCTGTACATTTAGGACTTAGAAATGGATGAGTAAATTAGAAAAAATGTTATCATTCTTAAGTGTGAGTTTTACACTGTCTGTATTGTTCTCAGCAAATAAAAAAGTATAAATAAATGGGTTTTCAGAATGTGTTGCAAAAAGGTATCCAGGAGCAAACTCTGCTCCTGCCTTCTGCTTTCTCCACATTGAGGGTCAGCCGATAATGTGAGTGATGGCTCAGCAGGAGCCTGAGAAGCCTTTCTCAACCTCATCTAGAGTCCCTGTGCATCCCAGTATGGATGGAGATAGCACATCTGGCAATATTTGCTTTGAAACAGGAAGCGTGAGTTCGGAATTGTGGCACTATCTTCATTGCACTGGCTGGCAGAGCAACTTAAGCATGTGAAAAGCATACACTACAGCCATTCAAAATGTGGTCGAGCATCTGTAGCCGTGTACACTCCCTCGAATTCCTGGCAGAAATTCCAGCTGAATCAGCTAGAATTGCACCTGGCACTTCCATCGCGCTATGGTAAAAGGAATGGGTTGACCTAAACTTCAGATTTATGTGGATTTAGTTATGGAACTCTCAATAAAATCAGTGCTAACTTTAAGGGCTGTATATCACTTTGGAGTAGATAATATATACTGCACTTGGGTAATTTTTGCATTTTTCTTGAGGAGAAATAATAGGATCCTGTTTTGCTTACTGAGGCTTACTTGGTTGTGAGATACGTATGTAATTACTGGAGTCACGGAATTGCTTTAGTGTAAGCTGAAGGAATCATAAAAATGTTCATGGAAAGCAAGTGTTTCTTTGGACTCTGCTGAAGCTTTTTGACATTTAAAGAAGCAAGATGTGGTGTGGAGTTCATGGAGGATTTCAGGCTGTAGTTAAAAGTAAGTTGGAATTTGTTTGACCTTTTTCCCTGTACATTCTTTCCAGAGCATTAGGTGGCTGAGGTCAAACTGAAATGTGTCACTGGTCAGTGTCTGAATTTAATTAGTAGGCGAGGACTTGGAAAACTCTAAAGTACAAGATGCTTGATCACCACCTACCCATTTCAAATAAAAACAGAACATGATCTGTTTGTGTTTTCCTTCCACCAGCTGGTACAGTTTTCTTGAATTTGTTTGTTTCTAAATTCAAGGTTTAAATGTGGGAAATGTTACAGAAAACTGTTGTGCTACCAGGCTGGTTACTCAGCCTGGTTTGTGACATCTGCAAGAGTGTATGTGGACAGTCACTACTATATATTACGGTTAATAACAGAAATTGTGAACAGTTACCATGTTTGCTAACTGGTTTCCTCACTTCCTAGTCAAAATTGTGAGTTTTGTGTTGATTTATGGATCAATCTAAGAAAAAATTAAATTCATATGTTTTACTCTTAAAGAGGTAAAGGCTGTTGTAGATGATTGCGATGAACTGTGATATAAATACCTACTGACAATTTCAGCTAGTCAAATATGGCTCTCCTAAGCCAAAACACAGTAGTAACACTCTGCATCTTGGTAACAAATATGTTTGCAATATCTCAAACATTTTTGTTTCTACAACTCGGCCTGTCTGAATTCTTTACGTACTACTCTCAGCATTTAAAATAATGGCAGACTTGAACAGCTCCAAGAGAATTACATGCCCCTAGTTTGAAAACACTATGCAAAGACTTGAATTTTTTACACAGTCTTTTAATAGTTATCACAACAAAGAGAAGAAAAGCAAGAAATTCTAGAAAATGAAGTGTGCATGATAGGGAGTGTTAGTAAAATAATCCACCTTCGATATGTGTTGATAATTTCCATGTTACCAAAGTGACTCTAAATCCTTGGCAAAATACCATTTAGATGTGGCCTTTATTTCTAAGTCCTCAAGAATTTGCTAACACTCATGGCAGCACAGGTATAGGTCTACTTTTTCCATGTAAAACTGAAAAGTCTTTTATATTGACTACTAAAGAGTAATAGAAATGGAAATGAATAGATTAATTTGACTTCAGGATTATACCAAGAATGTTTTCTCAGGTAATTTTCAGTTCTTTCTCTGAAGAGCTCTCTACATCATCACTTAGTCACATATTTTCTGTGCTTGAAATTTTAAATTCTTGACTCAGCAAAATGATGGGTGACTAAGAAGAGACATGGTCATTGGCCTCCCATTAACCAGTGTTTCCACAGTGTCATGATATCAATAGAGTAGATAGGGTATTGAGACTATGGTGCTCCTGTTCACACTGCATTGTGCATTTGATGAAAGGTGCCAGTGCAGAGCCCTTGATACCAGGTTTGAACTGGATTCCCCTTGGATGCCATGGGGGCGCAGCCCTGTAGCAGCGCTGCTGTATTTTCAGGGTTCCTGATGTTTATCTGGGAGTTGTTTCTCACTCTATGCCTGGTGTGTCGTTTGATCTCTGTTCAGGAGGACTCCTCTTACTATCTTGAACTAATAATAGCCTCAGTTGGCTTTTACCAGTAATTAGTATTTTCAGAGGATAAAGCATTTGCCAGAAATTTAGCTGCTGGATGTAAGTGGGCAAAGCACATTTTCCCAATACAGTGCTGGTTAAAAGAAGGATAAATTAATCAAAAGAAATAAAAAAAAAAATCAAGTTACTAGTCAAGAGTTATCTCACAGAAGAGCTGTTTTAATCTCCTTAGTACACAATATGATTGTGATGACAAGTTTCCACACACATAGCATGATAAATGGATGCTATTCTTTTATGGCACTGATTACATTATACGTGTTGGCATTTATGGGACAGAGTTGCATTTTTTAAAGAATATTCAATCTTCTCTCTATGTTTTCATCTATTGTTTTCTGTGACAGCTGGAATAAGACCATGAAGTCAAGTGGCAGAGGCCATAAGGGTCTCTGGTTGCTGAACTGCTTCTCTGCTTCAATTTTCAAGTTAGATTTGCTTGCTACAGTTGCTATTTTTCTGCTTCTACTTGGTTTATTTCTTCTCTAAAATAAAAAGCACATGCTTTGCTTCAAGGTTCTTAAACTCAGCCTGCAAAATTGCAATTGGGTATGTTGTGGGTGTAGATAAGAAATGTGCAAAAGCAGCATGTCACATAATTGCCTACTGCATATGTGCAAATGAGGTTTTTCATGGAGTTAAATGAACCTGCATATTGTCTTTGCCCTCCCCCATCTGAAAAATTAGCTTTGCATACGCTTCATATTTTAAAGTAATAACGGATCTTAGTTTGGGACAGTAATAACCATCTTGAAGCAATGAGACTTCAGAGAAGTCTTAAGTGCTTTGTGCAGTTACCACTATCTTTGACAAAAAAAAATTTCATGTAAAACTCAAATATGGTTTCTTTATAATTTAATTTTAAATGACAGATCAATAAATGTGGGTCTTTGGTTTGGTCCTTTGAACTCACCTACAGCTCTGGCCCTGCCGCTCTTTTTCTCCTTCCTCTATTTTTCTCTTCTGTCTTGAGTTGCCTTCTTTGGAATCTGAACATTTCCATCTGTTTCTACAGCTCTTTTACTATATGGTGTGTGGAGGAGCTGGAGGGGAGGACAATGATAAATAATTAGCAAAAATATAATAATTCATGTGTAATATTGCAAACATTAAATTAAGTGCTGTTAAGTTATAATTCAGGATGGTCTTGCCTTTACTTTTTTTTTTTTTTTGAGTTGCCTGCATTTAACATTGCTGTCCATTTGCTGGGTTCTGTTTGCATTATGGTAGCGCTTATTTGTCTAATTGTGTATATTTTAATAGTTAACATTTCCTATTTCTGTCTCATTTGATGCTGGTGCTATTAACAAAGAGAAAACTGAGACCAGATGGTTGCCAAACAGTGAAGCCACCTGGTATTCTAGCAATGCCAAATGTATTTTCCCCTCCACTTTTTAGAAAATTACTGAGACAAGTCCAGGGTTTTTAGAGGATTCCAGGACTGTTTGTGTGTGGCCAGACAAATATCCCAAACTGTCTAAGTTAATCCTTGAAATTCTCTTCCCTGTTGTCCTTCTCTCTCAGGTAACTCCACCTCACTCTCTCTTTCTGTTGTCCCACTCCTGTCTCCCATTCAAGCTTTGCGCTGCTGGCTCTCAGGCTCCACTGAGCGGCCTGTGAAGCTGCAGGTGAAGACCTGACCCTGATCACTGCCTGCTCCACCACCCTCTGAAGCCCTCAGTGCTGCTGGAGTGGGACAGAATCCAACAGGGTGAACCTGCCAGGAGTTCTCCAGGAGCTTCTCCCCATCCCTTGGGCTATTACTAGTGCATAGCAAGCAAGTAAAAGACCACCTTGAAGAACAGGGCATTTTGGATGCAGCAGCCTGCGGCTTACCATCTGATGCCTTGTTGTTTTGAGGGCCAAATCTGAACTAAAGCTGTTGGCAGGGGCGTGACAGTGTGAGTTGGGACTGACGTGATCATAGATTGAGGATACAACAGTGCACACACAGTGTGCAGTTTGCTCCGAGTGGCAGGAGTTAGACTGAGCTAACCGAAAATATTTTTTCTCTGATATGAACTGCATCTATGCTCTGCTCCCCATGCCAGTGCTGTATGCTGATATGAGCTGCACCATGTGCACGGTGACAGATGAGCTGTTAGAATGTGTGCTTCTCACTCATTTCAAAAGTCTGGTATAGGCAGTGCCTGTGTCAGTATTGATACATCTTTGAGACAAGCAGTGTTAACACTCCATATTGACACAGGTCTGGGTCAGGGAATGGAGTATAGCTCCTCACTTAGCCACTGCCAGTCCTTTTCTGCCTCCTCTCCTTGTTTCCTCTGCCTTTGTAGGCAATTTCCTGGACCCTGCTGGTTTGTAGACCACAAATACCTTGAATGGCAGTGATGTGAACCCCTGGGTGCTGTGGCTTAATGAGCGTAGGTGCCCATCTGAACATCCTGGTTAAATTCTGGCAGAGAGAATGGCTGCCACTATGTCTACTCTCAGCAAACACCCAGATTACTGCAGTATCTAGTGGCTCTAGTCCTAGCATGCTGTGCTTGGAGCTATACAAATTCAACACAAAAACCCCCCAGCATCTGCCTGAAAAGAGCTTACACTTCATCTTTAAGAGACAGGAGAAGGGTGGAAATGGATGAGGAAATAAAAGAAATAATCGGTTTGGTATTCAGCAGTGTAACAGGTAGTGCCTGTAATGCTACAATGTATCTGTATCTACTAATTTCTTGTGATTCCTTTCCTATTCTGTGGCCTGATGCTGGTTGTGGTAGCATTGAGCTTTCTTCTTGGAGCCCTGTCTTGTGCTGGGCATATGATGTTTGTATTTGTTTGCTCACTGTCCTCTTACATTATGTACCTGTTTCCAGCATGGTCTACCAGTGTCAGAAGAGGTAGTCATCCTTCAGTTGGCAGGTTTTGAGCTTCACTATTGCTCTACAAATGATTGCCTTGCTGCTAATGTGGTCTGCCTTGGTGGCTGCAAGTCATCATGCAGAACAGTCCCCTTCAAACACTGACTCAAGTTCAAGCTGGGTTTCTAGAGGTCCACGTTCCTGCTGGTTATATTAGGTTGGACACAGTCCCATTACAGTGCACACAGACCAGTTAAGCAGCAGATCTTTCAGGGAAGAGATATCAGACTGGCCTCCCTTTAAAGCTTCCCATCCTTTGGAAAATGGAAAATACTCCTTCACATCTGTCCAGAAGGAAGTACTTACAATGTGTATTTAAGCTTTGTGATAGGAAAATAACATAAAAACAATGTCTTGGTGGGAATAATGCCCCTGAAGTGCCTGCCTGGAGTTACTCCTATTGACCCATTTAGGCAATAGGGCATAATGATTCAAATGTGCTTTACAGAGACAGTTCCATGGAGTGACAAGGATGTTGCTTTTGGGGGATTTTGTTGTGAAGAGACAGTGTTTGCCTTCAAACTTGTCTTCTGTATGATATTAGAATTAATTTTGCAATATTTACCATTTCTCAAAATACATAAATGTGCATTGAAGTTGACAGGAGACAGAAAATATTAAAAATTATCAAGGAAAAGGACAATCATTGTCTGGAATCTGGGAAGTTTGTATCCAGTATCTGTAATTCAAATAAATATGTTGGAAAGCACATTGTTCAATTGCCAAAAGTTGTGCTTTTTCCAATATGCCAGTGCATGAGAGTCCTGTGGGATTTAGATGAAATTCTCTGCAATTAATAAATGTTTCAGTGGGTTTAAATGCATCTTTTTTTCAGCCAATTTGGTTTGTGCAGCCTGGCTGTACTACTCACAGAAGCTGTATTTGCCTTCTATGGAACATAGCTCCCTGCACAGGTGAATCGAACAGGGCAGACCAAAATTCCTGATGCATCTTACCTGTAGGATATGATGTTCTCCGAGATATTAAAAAGGGGATAGCATGCTGGCTGAATGTAGGCTGAGCCTTCTTCTCCCTTCCGGATAAATGAATCTCTAAAAAATATGCAAACCATTTCATATTTAAGAAAATTAGCATCTGTCAGAGTTTTTTTTTAACATCGTGTGCCAGTCCTCCTGTTTGCTTGCATACAAGTGGCACGTACAGTTCGTATCACTACTGTCAGACTATCCCTGCCACTGCTCTTCCTTGGGTTGTCTCGGGAGGGATAAGTCCCTGCTTATTAGAGGTGAAAAAGAAAAACGAACAATATTGAATGACAGTGTTATTTTCATCAGTCTACTTTGTTTCACAAGTAGAAGGCTTTACAGTAATGAAAAAGCTCATCTGTGTAGACATTTTCAAAACCTAAAAGCAATCAGAAGGTAGGATGTATGCAGATTTAGGAATGTCATTCCTGTCTTTTATAAGAGGCAATGCCCTCTCTCCTAGTTATCCCTGGTCAGTAGAGGAAAAAAACACCCCACCCAAAACCCAAGCCTGTGACCTTTAGTGCTTGGAACTAAAAAATAGTTGGTTTTATTATACATTTCTAAGGAAGTTTTGAAAAAGCAGCACAGGATAGCATTTAAATAACAAAGATTCTTCTTTAAATTCCCACTTCTCTCCACTAACTGCAATTTAACAAAAGGAGCAGTTTTTACAGCTGGGGTGATTTGTAACTGTTCTCCTCTTTCTCTTCCCTCCCTCCCTTCCTGCTCATTGTTATTAGCTAACATTTCTGATAAGAAATGCAACGTACAGCCTCTATCTGCTCCTTTGGGATGCCTGATATTCCTTTTCTGAAACAGTGGGTTTTTTGTTTGGTTGTTTGTTTTTTTTTTTTCTTTTTTTTGTATTTTTTTTAAAGTTGTCAGTTAATTTCTGGAATAATTTCTCTAATTTGTGGACCTTTTCCTTCCTCTTTTTATCTGTATGTAAGCAGGCCCTGCTGCTACACCCCAATTTTTGCTCTGATCCTAGCCCAGCCAACTGTCACTTTTCAGCCTGCAGGGAACCTTCTGGTACTAACATTCCTGCCTTGTTTTTATTAGAAGGGCATCTCTCACAACATATCCCTCGCTGTTTGAAGCAGAAGTCATGTGTATTCAGTAGGAATGAATAATGGATATATTTAAAGGGTACCTTGCCCTTCTCATTCCTTTGCACATCATAAATAACCACTCTTTTAGTTTGGTTTTACATATTGCTCTACAGGCACGGTTTGAAAAAAATCTGGTGATTCAGCTCTCATTTTAAAAAACACTGCTGCATGCAACTGATAGTTTCTGCATCTGGAAACTGATCCCACACCAAATTCAGTCCTGGCATCTGTGTGTCACTCTCGAATTCTGCAGTTTTAGAAAAATGGTCACGAATTTACTTTGAAGCAGCTCACAAAAATACAGCATGACAGGACATGTATAGACAACATGATGGAGAGTGTTTGGGCTCTGGATAGAGTTCATTTCGCCTGCTGTAGATGTTTTTTTAAGATATTTAAAGACATTTTAGGTATTTTTAATGTGTATTTTTACATTTACAGGTATTTTAAACATGTTTTAAATATAGGCATTTTTAAGATGTTTTATATATCGTCTTCAGGATGATCTGGGTTGTTCTCTGAAAAATGCCTGCTTTTCTCCACCCACTGTAAAAGTGAGTTGGTTGATGAGGTTGTGTGTAGGTGTCTGTACTAGAGACATTGGCTTTATTAGAGAATTCTGCTCCGATCAGCCCAATGCTCCTGGCCAGTTATCACCATCTGAGGAGTTCTCTGGGATAATGGCTGTATTGAAGTATAATTTGAAATTACTTAGAATTTCCCTACTAAATGTAACAAGCTTTAGCTGAGGCTCCCAAAGAAGATCCTAAAATTGATGGCCAGACTTAGAGTGTGATTTAATTATCTCATCTCAGTTTAAGGATGTTACAGTAAGAGTCTGAGCAGCAAATGTTTTTGATGGGGGCAGGATGAGGGGACTGGATGTATTTTTACTGCCCATTTTACTTAGACAATGGACAAATGCAACGGCCTAATTTCCCTGTTACCATCAACACTGTAAAACTATTCCCAAGTTACCATGTTCTCACTGTAGTGCTTTCTCTTGAGCATGTGGCTAAGATTTTTTTATATGTATCCCTTGGGTCTTGTAGCTTCAGCAGTCTAGGATAACCTCTTTCCTCGTGAATTGTGATAGGACTGGGGTCCACTTCCCAGTGTGCATGGGGAAGTGTGGCCTCGAGCCAGGAACTCTGGGGTGGTGAACCTGTATTCTCTTTGCAAATGAGGTAGATTATCTGTGTAAGCATTTTCTAGGTGTAGAGGCAAACAATTTGGAGGTATTGAAAACTATACTCAGATGATTCAAGCATCAGAGTGGATGAAGACGGTCAGAAACAGGTTGCAACACTGATTTTATTGCTGTACATTGACATATTCAGATCTCAGTTCACGTGGATGTAGTTTTGGAATTGTATGAATTTCCTATGTTTCTAACAGTTTCACTCTAATTATTGTTGTCATGATATTTGAGAGGCTGATGATCTAAATATTAGATTTGCATTTATAGGAGGCTGTGAACAGACTGAATTCTATAAGAAATTGTTCCCTCTAAGTGATTCAGCTAACGGACTACTACATTTGCAGTGATACAGTTCTCTTCACAAACATCTTTTGATAATTTGTGAAGTATTAGTTGGGACAAAGCAGTATTTTCTGTGGTTTTCCCTTCTGCAGCTGAAATTTCTTAAGAATATTTGTCATTCAGAGTTGAAAGTAAATGAAATTTTAAGCTGACAAGGTTGAACCGTCTGCTCTGAATTTTCTGCCTTTCTCAAATGTATCATTTTCCATTCACCTTTTCCTTCCTACTTTAAAATGATAAACAAAATGGAGAATTTACAATAATAAAAAAAAAGGGATATTTACTGTCATATTCTAGTTAGAGTTTAACTAAAACTAATCTGTGGGTGTCAAGCTGCAGGCATTAACTGGAAGTTGATTTTATGGACTTTCATTTTTTTTTCCATTTTTTTTTTTCTTCTAACTTTTCGAAAGGACGTTCTTTCTGAAGCACTAGGGTACCTTCATGGTGTGTTCAGTAACTTGGGTTTTATCTTTGTTACTGGGTGGCAGAAAGATAACGTGGGGGACAGAAAAGTTTTAAGGATTTCAGAATCTGCAGTTAAATGGAAAAGATAGGTAGTTCCTCTCTCCTGTCCTTGGTTATATAGAGACAGAGGAACTGGCTGCATGAGACATTTATAATTAATATGGCAAAGGGGGCACAGAGAGCATACAGCAGGTATGAATTTTACAACCAGGGTTGTACCACAGGCTTCCACTTGATATATCAAGTTTCCAAGAAATAACCAATAAATAACAGAATAAACAATTGTAAGGAGCTTGTGTAAGACACCTAAAGGCAAATAATCCGTTAACTCCATAGAATAAGAGATGTCATGTTCTTATCAAGGAAATAGGTAAGAGAAGCTGTAGGATAATGAGACATGAGGATAGGATTATGTGAGTGATATATGAGGTGCCAGCTACATGGCATCTGAGTGGCAGACATGAGAGACCCTGACTTTGCTAAGCTATTAGTAGAGGCTAGAAGCTATAATTGCTACTGTATTTTACCATTTTCTGTAACGTCTGTGTGCCTGTATGTCTGCGTTACTCAAATCTAGATTTTTTTGAGATATCTTTCCTCTGCACTTTGTTCTGAGCTGCATTCTCATTGTTCTTATTTGGACCTTATTTCAGCCTCATTCTGCTAGAGCAGCGAATGTTCCCTGATTTTTTGGCAGTTGTTAATGAAAGTTTTACACACTTTTCCCCCCCCATGTCATGCACTGGCTTCTGCTGCCTGTTAGTGTTTGTAATATATGACTACAACTTGCACCCTTGATCTGTATTACAGTTTTCTGAGGTCAATCTTCTTTACATCCCTTCTGGGGTCAGTTTTTACATCCCACACTGTATTTTTTAGTTCAGTTATTGGCTCAATTCTTTGAAATTTTCTACTCTCTTTGGACTAATATGGTCCTTGTGTTACATGAAAAATTTATTAGGTGAGTTTTTATTTGGTGGGGTTCTGTAGGAGTGGGAATGTTTGGGGTTTCTTTGCCCTCCCTTGCCCCTCCTCCTGGAGCTGTTCTTGTGGCTGCCTGTCTTCTCTGTGGACGTGCATTTTTGGGTTATAACTTTCTGGTACCCAGTGGGCAGATGCCTCTGAGCTTTGCTAGTACTTGGGAGCCAAATAAAGGCTGCATGACCATGATTTGCATGGCGCTGAGCCCAAGCTAACGTATCCTGCCTCTCAGCAGGGCTTACTAGCTCGGTCTTGATGCCCTAGTGAACCAGCAGTTACGCTTTTTCTCTCCACCTTGGAGAGGAGGCAGAGCAAGCTCACATGTGCTTGTGATTTACTGTGTATTGCCTTCAGAGTGCACAGCTCATGAGTTCATCATTTTCCTGGTGGTTGCCTGACCATTCTCCTTTCTGATGGAGAGAACAGCAAGACAGTGACTGTATGTTTAGTTCAGACCCTGGAATTAAAATCGTATTCCAGGATTTAGCAAATCTCTACATGAGGCAGTTAAATGTTGGTGCTTTTTTTTTTTTTCTTACTTCCTTTATGTCTGGTAATTATCTTTCTGTTTGGAGGAGTTTGCTGTCACTAGTTTAATTTTTGAGGGTATTATTAAAATTTGCAGTAATTCATCAGCTTGCATTTAGATTGTATATATCAATCTTTCATTTTTGAACTGGAGATGAGATATGGTAAAGGCAGATCTATTTCTTTGTGACAGAGTAAGAAATCCTTCACCTTCTCAGACTTCTGTTCCTTGTAGATAAACTAGTTCAAACACAGAATATACCAAGTGATAGGGAGTGGATAGAAGATCTGCCAGTATTTCTCTGACATGAAGGCTGCAACCTCATCTCTCCTCAGCTGCAGTTCTGCATGGAATTTGTTTACTCCTTCTAAAGTGTTGGTTTAAAGTTTGTTTCACAAATTGAATGGATGATAACTGCTGGTGGAAGTGGGGGAAAACAGCTTGATCTGCCACTGACTTGTTCTTTATGTAGCCTTCTCTGTATGTGCAGGCTTTGGAGAACACTAGTGCTCTATTTTAATAGGAAAGGATATGACTGACTTCTACTTTGCCCAGTAGCCGGACAAGGTGTAAGGCACTTGAGCAGCATATTTAGTGGCATAAAAAGAATTTCTTCGGTAGAAGCACCTAAGCAGTTTCAGTGGAAATAACTTTTGTTGGAGTGAAGCCTAAGCGACTTGTTTGAATGTAATCCTGTTGAAACAGTCTCAGGTCACTCTCTCTTCAGTTGTAATTTTACTTGGATCCCAGTTACTGTTCACATGCTGTTGAGATACATCCAAATGGAGGACTCCATCTTTTTCTCATTGTTGATCTCTCACTGCCTCCAATTTCCTGCCCCTGCACATCCTGGGGTCTGGAACGCTTTTGCCCGTGCTTTTTCTGTGAGCCACTCAGTATAAAGAGACCACATTATAGAGACTTGATCTCCAGAGTTACTATTTATACATTTTAATTTGCACCCATCCAGCATTTTAACTGTTCTGACATGGATTCCAAGATTTTTGAGTGTTAGAAGTAGTTCCCTGGCAAAACTGTGAAGGTCCTCAGGGAATTATAGTGCAGAGATTTGCAGATGGTTGGAGACCTGCTCAGGCATACTCTACAGGGTAGCACAGACAGACTTGCCCAGTGTTTGAATGATGTGTATACAAAGACAGTATATTTAATGTTAGCGATGACACTTGAACCTTTTTACTCCATATAGTTGCAATGTTTTTGTAATGTTAGAGTGATGGCCTTTTCAGATTTAAAACATCTTTGAATGAGAAACTTTTTTCTCTCAGGAAGTTCCAACTATTACAATGAATGCTTCAGAGCCTTGAGTTGTGAAAATGGCTTTTTTACTATATTAAAAAGAAAATTTTCTAAAATATGACTGTGTCCATTCTAAAGACTGTTTGAAAAAATGGCAAAATGCAGTCACAGGGAAGTTTTGTTTTGTTTTATTTTACTCCCTACATTTTTTTTTATTTTAACACAGATTCCTTTAGCTGACTAAGAACAGTTAAAACTAAGGGGATGAAATCTCTAACCCTGCAGTTACTTGTTCCAGCAAGACTCACTCGTTGGTGGCCTTTGAGGGGTTCATAGCTCCTTGATTTTCTTAAGGAATTCCTAACCTATAGCTTCCAGTTAATATAAAAATCTTGAGGATGATTTAATCTGCCGTGTGGGCCATTCTCAGTTCCTGCATTCCAGATGACTGTTTAGATTTACTGTGGACAATAATTCTAATTGAGTGACGGTGGGAGGACCATGTTGTACTGCCATTAGGAGAAGTATTGCTTGGATAGATTGGGTACTGACTGTTGCATTTTAGATGGGACTTAAATGTACTTCTAGTACATGCAGGACATGAATGGGATTTAGAGCTATGGGAAGTATTAGAAGACAGGCAAATGCTAGGAAGACTGAAACCTAGCTTTGTCAGATAGAATAATATTAGGGATCCTTCATAAGAGAGATTAGTCAACTAAAAGGAAGCATTACTGAGTTTAGTCTGGAATTGTTCTTTATGTTTATTTAGTCGTGTTCATAAAAACCTAATTTAAAGAATGAAATTTTTTCTCTTTCTTGCCATAAAATTTATAAGAGGCAAAATAAATCAAGGCAAAATCAACAGACATAGGTGCTCAATGGAAGAAGGAGATTGAAACAAAGGAGTCTTTGCCAAGATGTGCCTCTAGGACCTGTATTGTGGAAGAGGATTTCTTGCCAGTTTGTGAAAACCAGTGTATTAGCAGATGGTGACCTTTGGGAAGTAGTTGTGTGTGCTGGGCACAGAAGGAGCAGATGGCTCTGGGCAAACCTCAAACACAACATACTTAAACAAATTCATAAATATTCAAGGTGTGGTAAAGACTGCAAGTCTATGAACATTCCTCTTGGGGCAGACGTGATGTGGTGAGTCCCATCCTCTCATTCTACCCTGCTTCTTCCTTGATGGACATCAGGCATGATGAAACCACAGTCTGTAGGGCTATGCAGTGTATCAGAGTAAGCAAATGGGATATTTTGGAAGCAGGTTATAGCTACCTGGTCTGTACAGGAAAGTGGAGAAGGGACAGCACAGGAAACCAGCTTTGACATTGCCTTAGTTTTTGTGGGTTTAATATTTGCTTTGTAGTGGCTGACTGACTTTTTGAGATAAAGATGGAATTAAGAGTGTTTATGAGGCTGGCATTATTCACAGCTCTCCAGTGATGATAAGAGGATGAAGATCCACCATGTTGAATTCTTGCTCTGCTTTTTTCTTTGGTGTTTTTGGACTCCTATGTTTGTTCAACTGATATATGTGTCTGTTATTGCAAATGAGTCTGGATTAAGAGTAGGTGCCAAAAACCTCAAGAGAATAATCAATCTTTTAGGCTCCATTTATATTTTCAGTGTATTTTTCCCAGGAAAAATTAATCTTGTTTTCTAATAGGTGGCTTTGCTGCCAAGTACCCAGTATACCTGAAAAAAAAAAAATGAGCAGCATTTTCTCCAGCATAAGATTTTATGTGCAGGGTAGGATGGACCCTCTGCTTCATGCTGACCTTGTGAATGGATTGACACAATTCTGTCTTTGAGCATTTTAAAGATTTCTCATTGATGTCATGAATCTGAAAAGTTTGATTTGTTAAGGATCTGTTGGATCACTTAATCCTTTTGCTGTGAGTCTGTGCAGAATTACTTCTCATAAAGTATTTTCACTTAAAACTTTTTCTTGTATGGTGATTTATTGCTGTTTTATTTCTAATGTTTATGCCACACATTGTTTCTCAAAGGATCAATTTTTCAGGGCACTCAGCACTGAGGGTGCTCTGCATTTGTGAGACTGCACTGAATTTTGGAGCCGAGAGGGAGGCATTATGAACCACTGGCTGGAATTTTGGTGATGAGTTGCGAAAAAGCATCTTTGTAGAAAATGACTGCATTTATGATTCAGTCATTAGGGGTTATAGACATTACCACTTCAAAACTAAATTTCAAGGGTTCCAGTTTGTCATGGGTTGACCTTGGCTGTCTGCCAGGTGCCCACCAAGCTGCTTTCTCACTCCCCCTCCCTAGCAGGAAAGAGAGAAATTACAATTAAAAATCCCTCGTGGGTCAAGTTTAATAGGAAAAAAACAAAGATTGCTCACAGAAGCAAAGCAAAAAAAAGAAGATTTATTCTCTACTTCCCATCAGCAGGCCATGTCCAGCCACTTTCTGGGAAGCAGGGCCTCAGTATGCATAGTGGTTGCTTCAGAAGATGAATGCCCTCCTCCCCTCCTGCCTTCAGGCTTTTATTGCTGAGTATGGTATTTTATGATATGGAATGTCCCTTTGGTCAGTTTGGGTCAGCTGTCCTGACTGTCTCACCTCTCAACCCATGCCTACACCCAGCCTACTGGCCTTTGGGTGAGGTTGGGGAGACATCCTTGATGCTGTACAAGCACTGCTCAGCAGTAATCAAAGCACTGGTATGTTATCAACACTGTTCTAAGCTACAAATACAAAGCACAGCACTATATGGGCTGCTATGAGGAAAGTTAACTCCATCCCAGCCAGACCCGAGATGCAGTTAAATCATTCATTATAGTGATATTTACAGCTCTTATACAGAAGATTCTTTTCTACTGTAAATTGGTTTAAAAGAATTAAATTGCATTTTAATCCTTAATTTTTTAGTAACTAGAAGTGTTCTGGGTAAAAAACCTTGAATTTTAAAATTATCTAAACTCTGAGTCAGCAGTTATTTTCTCCCCTCTTCATTCCTATGTGTTTTTGATACTAAATA
This sequence comes from Aegotheles bennettii, assembly GCA_013398125.1. Taxonomy (NCBI): domain Eukaryota; kingdom Metazoa; phylum Chordata; class Aves; order Caprimulgiformes; family Aegothelidae; genus Aegotheles; species Aegotheles bennettii. Next base: position 56,309 of record VZRW01003391.1, on the reverse strand, counting down.
GGATTTTTTTTAATCTGAGTTCTGAATGACTGATGACATCTTTATTATTTGATATTTACTGGAAACTGAGGGATTTTGTTCTTTTGAATTTATAATAACTAGTGGTTTTAGTGGGCCACGTTTCACTGAGCTGTGGTCTTCATGAAACATGGCGTTTTTTAGTGATTTTTTGTAACCTAAAATGACATTTTGAAGTTAGATTGTGAAGTCCAATAATGCATACATTAACTCTGCTAATATTTTAAAAATATATTTTAAAGAGTTATTTCCGAGTAGTTGCGTTAACCTTAATCCTATGAAGTGTTTTGTTAATAAAGAGTAGGAATCCTTTTTATCTGACTGAAGGATTAAAATAATATGAAGTTAAAACTATCTAGTTCCCTCCCTTTCTTCTTCTTCTGTTCCTTTGTAAAATGAATAAAGGTCATTTGAAGTTAATTGCTGGTACATTTAGAACTAATAACAGGAAATGCTCTTTCTAACAATAGGTAATCTCTTTTACAGGCAGGGTAGAGCCCATTTCTCATTATCAGATGTGTTCACTTGCTCATAACTCTGGTAAACTTTAAGCAGTAAGGCTGAACATTTCCATGTCAGCTGTCTGCCTTAGGCCAAATTTAGATTTTTTTATGCAAAATGCTCAGCTATTTCCAAGGTTAAAATTTTGACAAACTTTTATTCCCTTATTTTAAATTCTTGACACTTTTTTGTTTGTTTGTTGAACAGCTCTTCTGTCTTAGCATTTAGGGCTGAGGAGCTGAATCTTGCTGAGAGGGAAGAAAGTATTTTGTGTTAGGCATGTGTCCTTGGTCATGAAATTCTGTCCAACTTTCATAAAGTTTTGTATTACTTCAAGTAAAGAAAGTTCACATATACTCATAGGATCTCTTTCTTGGCACCAGACAGTCCTGGAATTTTATGTCCACCCAGTATGTTCACGAGGCCTCTGGGAGTGAGAGGGAAGATGGAGAGCCATTTGATATAGAAGTAAAGGGAGATGGTAGGCAATGGAAAAGCGTAATTGAGAAAGGTATTTGAAGTACCTTGAGTGAAGGAATTTAGCAAGAAGCCACGGAGAGAATGGACTAGACTAGTTTAGAAGCTCAGAGGGAGGCAAAGTGATACCTGATAATGGTAGTCCAGTGGAAGGAAGCTGGGGCAGATGAAGAGAAAGGTATGGGCCACTAGCCCGTGCCTTCCTCAAAAGCCTGAGTGAAAGCACCGTTTCCTAAATCTCAGGGTGATGTGAAAAGAATATAGTTGTGTGAAATCTACAGTCATTTTTGTATGAATTTCAGTTAGCTCTAAAGGTAAAAAGTGGGAAAAATAGTAGTTTGCGGTTGTGGTCATTTACTTCAGTGTTTCAAGGATTTGTATCATGGGCCTCTGAGTGAACTGTATAAAACGATAGCTATATACATTAAAACTGCATTTAAAGAAAAAGCAAAGATTATGGACATACACATCGAGGGCAGGAGAAACTGTATTCTGTAGCCTCATGAAACTTTACTTTTGTGATCTAGGGGTAATTTTTGCTCTACTTCTCCATCATAACATTAAGTGCTTGCTGGTGAAATAAGCCTAAGCCAACCTTGAACTAAAAGTTTGGTGCATAAACTGGATATTTTCTGGTGGTCAGTTGTGTAAAAAAGAATACTGCTTTTTTCACTACAGCTCTCCCATGTGTTGCAAAATCTGGATGTGTGTAGTGAATAAAGCAGGGAACATAAGAAGTAAGAGGAATTTGTTATGAATAGGGTAGCTGAATCCATCTGCGGAGACATGGGTCCCAATGCTGTCTTTGCTAGAGTTTTGTCTGTTGCTCAGCAGCGACCTAAGAATTTGCAGATTTCATCTTGTTTATTTATGTTGAAATTCAGATCCTCAAGACTGATTTGCAGAAGTACTGGATATTTGTACAGATGACTTAAATCTATAATTTGAACATATTTAAGTCTTAGGAATCTGAGAGTGAACACCCTGAGATTCCTGTATATTTTTGGAAATTAAGCTTTTTTCACCCCAGTTTGCAGGTTGCACTAGAAGTACGGATAGTGCTGTTCCTACTTTTCAGGGTGCATGATGAAGATTGATTAATTACTCTGGTGAGAGCTATAAAAAAGCTCCTGAGGAAACTAATATCCCTACCTTGATGGTAGGGTTTGAATAGTCTGGTCTGAAAAAGGGTATAACCACATATGGAACTATCTCTGCTGTGTACAGAATAGAGCAGAGGTCCTTGTCAAAAAGTAATATATGAATACCTGATTAAAGACAATATCCTAATATGTATGTGCAAGAGGGACAAATTAAGCTTGTATGGGCAGACATTCCCTAACTTAACAATGTTTGACTTTGCAGTCTTCTAAATACTCTTTTCATGCAGCATTTTTTTCACGTGTAATTTATGTTTCAACTGGGGAAGAGACTGGTAGTCTCATCATGAAGAGAGGCTGAAATGTGAAGCTGTATATTAGAAGACATCCAGATTTACCTATAGCAATTTTTTGTGTGAAAAAAAGTACTGACTTGATGCTGTCTTGTTATCTGTAGTTCTGTGGTTACTGCTCTGAGAATGAAATGACCACAGAGAGTGGGCTTTCCACAGTTGCAGTACATGAGAAGGTGAGACCATGGCAACTGAGGAGGAGGCAGTTGCTTAGGTACTGTGGAATTTTGTCCAGTTGCTGCCTATCTCTGTTAATGGATGAAGACAGGCTTCACCTTTAAGTGCTGAAAGCCTTTCACAAATGCTTTATTTACAGTAAAAAAAGAATTGCTACATTGCTAGGGGCACATTGTGGAAAATGAAAACAACCCTGTTCTTCTGTATTTTCTATTCTTTAGGTAAAATACAAAAGGGACTTTGAAGAAAGCAAAGGAAGAGGGTTCAGTATTGTGACCGATACGCCCGAGTTACAAAGACTGAAAAGGACTCAGGAACAAATCAGTAATGTATGTGACTGCCACCTAAAGTGATTGTAGATGGAGAAATAGTGTGTCTAAGAAAAGGCGTGTTTGTTGGTGTTTCTGATGAAGTCTGTGAGAGTGAAGAATCTGATTTTGGTGACCGATTTGTGTATGTCAGATTTTGAAGTGTGTGTAACGGACTTGTACAGCACATTGGCAATGTGTGTTCACCTCTCCAGCTTTCATCAAGTGTGCTCAAAGTATTTTCTACACTAAAATGATTTGACACTTTCTGCTTGTTTAATAGATTTACCATCGAGTAAGAATACTTTTGTAACTTTTTATTTACATGTAAATTATATAAACTATATAAGCTATAAAGTTTTGTCTTTTTTAGCATAACTGGCAAGATGGAGTTTCTAGAAGTGGACAAAATTTTGATACTGAGTTTTGAAAGAAAATACATGCACGACAATGTTCTGCAAGATGAGAGAGGAATGGCAAATACCAAAATTTAACCATGTGTTTCATTAGTTTGGAGCTTGAATGCAGAATGCTCTCAGGAGCGGGATTTTAAAAATGGAACTTTTCCTGACTTCTGTTTTCACTAGGAAATGTATTTATTTATGTTGTACTCTCTTGTAGCATGTTTAACTCACTGCGTGATGGAATATTGGGTGATACACAGTGCAAGTTATGATGTGTATGAAATAGGTAAGAACTAGAGGGAGCTAGAAATGATACAGAATCAATACCTGCTGTGAGAACTTGTCTCCATAGATTATTTTGTGAAATTTTTTCAGAATAATTCCTTGCAGCAGTAAAGTAACAACATGGCATCAGAGGCACTCCATGTAAGCACTATCAGAAGAAAATGATGGAGTTTATTAACTTGAAAGAAAAAATTCAGGTTGGAATGTTATTGAAAAGAAAAAGTCATTGGAAAATACTAGTTTATCACAGCAATGAAGATGTACCATTCTTGCTGAAGCATTCACTAGTTAAGATTTTGGTGTCCAGTTTGTCTTTGAGGTGAAAAATTGGGGCTCATTTCCTGGAGCCTTGGACAGTGGAGAGGACAGTTGATTTAAGAGCAGTGCAAATGCTCCTGTGCATAGATAAGACAAGAAAAAAAAGCTCATATCTTATGTTAATGCTGGGGCTAACTGAAATTTCTGGTATCCGAGAAAGATGTATTCTTCAGAGTGGCAAAAAGCATGGCCATTAAGACTTCTGCTTGGTATCTGGGAAACTTCAGCAAGTCCATGGTTTAAATCAGCTGTATTTTTTTATTCAGAACAGGAACTTAAATTAGGTCCTCTCATGACCTACATAGCTTCCTCGAGCAAGAGTGTTTCTTTTGTGTGGGGTAGTTCTGGAACGCATCAAGGAGATGAAACAAGCAATGCTCTGATGAATACTTAATCCCTTGCTTTGGTCTGCTCTGGTAGAGAGGTTGAGAGGAATACCCTACAGCAGGCATACGGTACTCAGTTTTGGATATTGTCATGCCAAGAAATTTGATTAGATGTCCTAAGCCCAGTGCCCTCAACATCAGAACATGGAATAGCATGGCACAGCTCGCTTGCATACTCTCTCTCTCTCTCTTGCTGAAAGCATATTGGATTTTCTGTTGTGGGAAAGAGGGAAAAATAAAAACAAACAGGTAGTTTTCTTCCCATCTCTATTTTTGAGTGAAACAAGGAGGTTTCTCTTCTAGAGGAAGACCTTGTTGCACAATTTATGATACTGTCTGACTCCTGAACTAAAGATATCTGCCTGCCTTTTCAGACCCAGAAATACCTTTTTAAATGTGAAAAGTGTTTTCTTTTTTTTCTTTCTTAATTTTTTCTTGGTAGTTGGATGTACCACTCCTGTGTCTTCATTCTTACCCACTCAGTCTTAACAATATAGATTTGTTCCATTCAGTCTTAACAATAAGGAGTTGTTTTCTTTCCTTGATGTACGTAGCTGACATAAATTCCAAGTCATAGACTCTATTAGAAATAATGAATATTGAGAGGTAAAATGGAGTTTTAAAATATGCATGATAAAAGAAATTGCATTTCATTTATTCTTACACTAAAATAATAATTTGATTTATAGCATTATATCCAATAAAGATAATTCTGCATAGGCAATGTCTTGAATCTAATTAGAAAACTCCTGTATTGTAGAAATGCATTCCACACAGAGTAGTTTCTGTATTTATCAGATAAACAGTATACCTCATGGACTAAGGAACTAATTAAGGTTTCAAGACATTATGAGGTAAGCAATTTAATAATTCTAAAATAATTTTACTTTTCATATATAGCAAAGTGCAAGAATACTAATATATATATATATTTGATTTTCAGTTTTGTTTTGGTTTCACCTTGAAGTAGTAGGAGCTTCTCAAAGAACCTGTTTGAAACAAAATTGTAACCACTTCATTGAAGGGGTAAGTGAGACAGTTAAGTGTATAGCGGTTTTTGATGAAGATAAATATCAAAACAAACCTAATGATAATATATTTTATTTGGCAGAAATCTTTGTAAAATATTGTCTTTTTGTCCTGATACTAAGTTTTGCAGTATACATGATTAGCACAGTACTCTGACTTTTTAAAGAATCTCTTATGCTATCAATATAAACCTTGCAAGAAAAAAAGACAGTGGGGGGACAGTGTCTCAATGGATGTATCAGGATCAGAATTAAGTTTCTTAGACAAGAATGAAATTTACCCCAGTGTCTCATGTTTTTTAGCATTAAAAGCCTAATTCTGCAGACATACAGCATGCTTGCTAGAAAGAATCAGGAAAGCCTTTCCAGAACATTCAAGTTCAGTTGCCCCAAACTACAACTGTTAACAGCTTCTTAGCATTGTGTTAGCTTGAAAGGTGTAAACTACAGATACTAGCATTCTAGTCTAGATTGATGTAGGAATTCTGCAGAAACTAAGCAGCTTTTTTTTTAACTGATAAATTTGCAGGGGGTTTTAGCACCCTTTGCATGGCTGAGCAGGCATTTTAAAATTGGAATAATTTTTACGAATTAATATGTGTGAAAATCTTTATAAGTGTTATAAAAAGTATGTATGTTTATAAGTATTATAAAAGTTCATTAATAACTCTTCAGTTATTCCAAATATAAAATTTCTATAATTTCTGCTGCAAATGTCACTGTTTCTTGACATTGAATATGTAGTTAATACACACAAAATTTATACTGTTCACCCAGAAAAGTGTGTTAATTTTGTTAAAGACCTTGCAATGTTTTTGTCCAGCTTGAACTTTGAGAGGGTTTTCAGTATGAGTGCAAATTTTCAAAATGAAAAAAATACCATGTATTTTTATAGGTGATTTTGCCAATAAGCTAACTGTAAACTGATTTTACAAGGAAAAAGTTAAGGTGGCAAAAGGAACAGGATAATTAAAGAAGATGGCAAAAGTCTACTTATTGATCTATCATGACACATGGCTAAATGAAGAAGTGGGAACTCAATCTATTAATATTTCCTTTGGGGAAATGGAACACTTTCAGCAGTTTGCAGCAATGAACTGCAGCTTACTGCCACTGCACTTTTATGTCTAGATATATGGCTCGAAGCATGTTTTATCCTATGTGAAATAAGTTGCACTTTCTTCAATCTGTTCCTGGTAAATGTCTGCAAAGTATAAAGCAAAACAGGTGTCCATACAAATTGATGGAGTGAGAAGCCTTCATTAAGATAAAGGCCAGTACTTGGATAGTTGAGGTTGCTGGCTTGATTGTATAGCTGGAAGAGTGCATGGAAGCTTTCACAGTGGTTGCCCTCATTACATTGAGAGCCTCTGTAAGCATTTCTCATTTCTACATTCATGCTGTTATGAACTAAAGTCATGTGGGAGCAGGAAGCAGCACATCTGTGCCCTTCTTCCCTTTGAGAGCTAGCAAAATGGAATCATGCAGTTCATTTTTATCTATGTGACTCATTTTCCAGGAGATTTGGATTGTATATGAAATGAAAACTATACCCAAGGTAAAAAAGGAAAATAAGAAAACAGTTAAAATTTGGTTTACAGAGTACATTTCCAAGGTATACTATTTTGGTGAAGACCTTAAGTTAGGAAGGACAGTCGAGTTAGTGAAGAGAAGGTCACTGAATCACCCCTGAGGGATGGGGGTGTCTCCCCTATATACTGGGAGCTGAACCCTTCTTTGATGAAGTTAGTGCAACCTGTATTGGATGCAGAGAGAGTATGAAATCTGGCTGATTTTGGTAAAGCTACAAATAAAGGCAACCAGTCTCTCTCTTTTTTTTGTTTTTGGTTTGTTTTTTTTTTAAAATCCTGATTCCGAGAAGTAAATTAACAGAGCTTCTTGCTTATTTGTGTGAAAGGAGTGTTTTAAACATTCATTGAATTATTGCATAAAATTACTCTTTAGATAAAATTTTTGTTTATATACAATAGAATTTTCTTATAAATGAAAATCTTGTAATGTTCTCAAAGCAGTGTATGTGGATTTGCATTCATTGTCTCTAATGAAATATGGTGCATGGGGGTTTTTTTATGTATCAAGGGTCAAATTCTACCTCCAGTTAAATTTATATAGCTTCAATGGAGGACAGGATTTCCTCCATAATTTGAATCAACTAAACACCTGTTTTCTGGAGAAAGACACAAATGATAAGGATTTGGGTACTACCTCAGATACGATATAAATGTGTCTTCATGCAGCAACTAAGCTAGGAAACAAATAACATTGCTACTGTATTTGAAATTAGAAAGTGTCCCTAGCAGACATTGAGCCATGGCTCAGTATTTGGAAGTTATTGCCACAGTTGTTCAACCTGTTAACTTGCTCAAACATAAAATGATCTCTTAAATTGCCAAAACAGATTGTAGAGAAAATTGGCAAAAGATGTTAACAAGAAGACCTTGAGCTCCATTTGTGGGATTCACAGCATAAGGCCTGCAGATACTTACCTCTAAGGGCTTTTCCCCTCCTTTGGATTCAAGTGAAGAAGAATGGCATGAAAGGCAACAAGAAAAACTGACAGCAACATCAGTGTCTACATTTCACAAACCCAACCACGGCACATCAACGGAGAGACTGGGTAAGCATGTTAAATCACATACAAAAAGAACTTACATTGTTCTAGGCAATGCTGGGATTTTCACTGCTTCTGAAGTGATTCACACTTTATCTGACTGTCTATATTCTTAAGCGTGATTTTTCGTTGTCATTGTTTCATTTGAAAAATATGCCTTTAATCATATATGACAACTGTGTCTACTAACATAGACAGAGTAGCACTTGCTGACTGGTATATGAAGGGCTGCGTGCCCGTAGCAGATGTGGAAGACTTGGTGCACCATGGTACCGATCGCCTTTGGCTCTGACAGTTTAACATGAATTGCAACTCCAAAAGCTATTCATTATTTGGTATGCTGTAAGCTTAATTCCACACAACTGCATTTCAAATATGCTGTATATAACTCATATGATTAAGCATCTACCAGTTGAGTTCAACAGCATTTTTTTCTGGCTGTAAGCTAGGAGGTTGAATATGTCATTCTTGTGACATATTCAAGTATATTTCTGCAAGAAGGTGAAGTTCCTACTATGCTCCTGTGCAGTGAGCATACATGCATAATGCCCAACTTTGTCTCTTTTCTGGATTTATCTTCTAATCTTGCTTTGTATAGATAAATACAACTGGGAATTCTGAGAACCTGCAGGTCCTTTGGTTTTCTAATATTTCTGTGTTGAAGTTTTTTGATTTATCGTTTTAAATAAGCAGAAATAATTCTGCCTTTAAATGTAGGGTCCTAATAAACGCTTTAGAAATTACTTAGCAAAGAATCACATTAGTTTTCAATGAATATTAGTATTTTTTGAAAATTTTTGTATAGCTTTCATGTACTCTACAGCTTTTAGAACTTTGTAAAATGACTGAAGACATGCATAAGAAATAATGAATCTAAGGAACTGTAAATAATTTTTTAGATAGAAGTTGTACTAAGTGAGCAACTGGAAACCTTTGAGAATACATTTCAAACCTCAATGTGTATTCTACTTAAAAAGAAAAATCTTTTTTTAAGTATCATTATCAAAGTAGCATGCAAAGTTAGAAAAAGACAGTGTTCTTAAATTAGCCCTTGTGTATATGAAGTCTTTACCTAAACTTTCAGTAGAAAGGCTTAAATTATTTAATGGGATGCTGCTTTGTCCACTTCTTCCTGCTTTGATCCCTGTGTAGAACAATAGTCACCAAGCATTCAGCCTTGTAATATTTTATTTCATTTACTGTTTATTTACTGTGCAATATGGTATTCCACACAACTTAAAATGCTGTAAAAGCAACCTTCAACTTCTTTGTGGAGTTTTCTTCAAAGCTTCTTTCTCCCTTCTTTAACTGTATTGAATGAAATTGTTTTCAGAGTTGTCTAAGAAATTGTCTTTCAGTGTTGGGGAGGTATTGGAATCCCCTTTTATACAATCCTTATTTACATGATGGACTAGAGCCCAGATATTAAAGTATTTATTCTAATCCAGTCAGTGGCACCTGGAGTAAAACAGTATCTTTTATGTCAACCTTCCATTACAGGTAGAGGCATAAACTTTGCTAAGGGGTTTTACAGCTGTTTGTTGAGGAGGAAAAGGTCACTGAGAATCCAGAGTGGTGTGTTTGTGATTCATTAGGGGTGGTGCTGACTTCTTTTTCTGTCTCCATAACTTTTTCAGATTCTCTTTGTTGATCTCCCTTTCTTAATCTGTGTAATACAGATGACAATAGCTCCCAACATATGGGAAGAAACATTAATTTTAGACCCCAGAATGCCAAGTTGAAGGATACTTTTAGGAATGTCAGATACAATTATTTTGTATGAATCTGTCAGTACAGGTGGAATTTAATGATTTAGTTGATTTTAACTGATGGAAAAGTTTGCGGAGCACGTACACTTTCATTTTGCAGCAATGTATAACTCAAGTCACATTAGGTCATATTCCATAGGAGTAGTAAGATAGGTACCTCTAACATGGTGACATTTTTCACCTGTTGAAGGTCAACTCCTGGTCCACAGCAGGAAATGCATTAAAGTCTATCAGTGACATTGTTAGAAGACTACTTCTTTTGTAACACAGGTGGAAAGATGCATAGCTCTTCACCAAGAAAGAACAGAAACATTTTGTCATTGAGAAGCTGGAAAACAAACTCCTGCCCAAGAGAGGCAACTGCATTTGGAAAATCTATTAGCATGAAAAATATGGATTTATAATCGGTGTTAGTGAGTTGTTTTACCTGTTACATCCCATACTGTCCATAACAGCATTAAATGTGTAAATTCAGGTAGGCGTTTGGGTAAGTCCATTGAAACACTACCCCCAGCTGTGCTGAAGTTCTGGCAAGTTACTAATGTGTGAGAGAAACACCGCATCAGCATGTTGTATAAAATAGAAGTGAGTGCTTGTCTGTCAGACATAAGTCTGTTTGGACTTGAATGGCATCTGACCTTGGAACAATTTCTGCTTGGGGAAGGCTCCCTTTCAGCAGCCCCACAGTAAGGATGGATAAGTGACCTCAAAAGAACCCTCACAAATGTGAAGCTGAAACTGTCCTCAGAGATGTTGGGGGAAATATTTTAAGCTAAGTGGATCTCTGGTAGTCAAAGCAAGCAGATGTGACGCCTACATAGCTGCTTCTTAAATGGTTGTATTCCATCTGCCTTTATTCTATAGGCTTGGTTAGGAAAAAACATCTTTTCTCTCCTTTTTTAGCAAATATAATGATATATATATTGTGGGTTATTATGTTTTTGTCTAGGATTTCAGAAGCCTTTTTTACAAGTTTATAGAAGAAATTGCTCTAATTGTTGCTTATTTTCTTCTATATCACTGCTTTCATATGAAGTTAGTTGATTACAAAAGTTATAGAGAATTTATGATGTCAAAATACATCTCAAAGTTTCAAAAAGTTTTCAGCGAAGTTCCACAGGGAATAGTATAGTCTTTCTGATTCTAATTTAAATAAAGAAATTTGACAGGATGACTGTAACCTTGCTCACTATATTGACAAAATAAAATGAGTTGTGTGGTGAAGGTAAAACAAGCCGTCCAGAAAAATCCCCAAAGGTATGGGTTTACTGCATTGTGTAAGTGGGTCAACTGATGCATGAGAAATTAATGCTAATTGTAAACTGGTTGCAAAACTGTAGACTTTAAGTAGAATTGAATCAAATGATAACCTAAATATTTTGATAGTGATGTCCTATCACGCTTTTCTTTAGAAAACAGCACCAAAGCTGAGCATTACAGAGAAATAATTAAAATGTGTATTTGTGATGCATTAGAAGAGTGTCATTCAACTCCAAAATCAAAGGCATTGTATTAATTTATGTCACTGAATGTCATATTACGTAACATAGCATTTAATGGGCTTCATTTTTAATCCACAGTAATTACCATATCTTGTCAACAGATGCATGTGTTACAGATACAGAAGTAAACCTCTAGGTCAATATGTACTTATTTAAAACTCTGAACATCCAAATTGGATGCTGAAACACTGTGTAAATGAGAGAAATAAATTGGCAGTTATGCTATTTTCACATTTTGCTGCAGTATTGACATATGCCTCTTTATACGGTAGTTATGGAATGAAAAATTCCAAGCTGTAATGAAGACAGCTCTAAAAAGTGTTTTGTGGCAACTGCTGTAACCACTAGTCTATCATCTGACTAAAGGACTTGAGTCTCTAAATACTTGTGACTTCAAGAATTAATCGACTTGGAAGGTTTCTGATATTTAAATAGGTGGGTTTTTCTGTTGTTGTACTAAGCAACTAAATGATAGAACCCCAACAACTTCTTTTTCTTATGTCACTGGAATATAGTTAAGCAATAACAAAGTCACTCGTTATTTTTAATGAGTATATATTTTTGAAGCCAGTGTTTTTTTACATATAGCAAAAAAAAAGAATGAAAATAAAACCTCTTCATAGTAGCTCAACTTGGGAGCTAATTAAAATGAAGCTTTTGGAATGAGAAAAAATTAATTAGCCAAAAAATTGAGAACCAGGAGTTAGCACCTTCAGAGATCCTTGAGTTAACTAAATGCTTGCAAAGAAAAGATAATTTCTAATTTCTTTGTTTTCCTATACTACTCGCTTATAATTTCAGCTTTTAGTTCAGTCTTATCTGATGCTTTTGTGCTGTGCATCAGTTGCTAGGGCAGCATCTTAGGCAGTAAACCCCCTAACCCCCTGCTGAAGAACAAGATGCTTTGCTTCTTCTAAACCTAATACCATCTTTAATGTTAATCCTTGGAGACTTGAATGTCTTACTCCTGCGATTCTCACAGGCTTCATTGACTTTGACAGCAGGGGTATCTGGTCATCTGTGACACTCAGTTGTGGTGTTTTTGTTTTTTTTTTTATGTTAATATATATGTCTGTGATTTCCTTAGTGTGTCAGTAGATACATTAGTTGGGACAAAGTCAGCAGGATGTAATGATTAAACTTTGTAACCATCCTAACACAAGAGGTGAAAGTAACAAAAGTTTGCATGTGACATTTCTACTTGTGTCTACAAAGATCGTGGAAGGTAAGAGTTTACTTTTCCAAAAAACATATTAAAGTGACACAAATGCTGCTTTCAAATCCTTTCTGCTCTTGGTATTATTAAAATAATGGTTTAGTTACAGAAATTTTTGTGTATTTTTTTGAACGGTTCTTTTGCTGGCTCACACTAGCATATTCTCACTATTAGCAACCATAATATTTTAATAGAGTTTGGATTTTGTTTTGTTTTGTTTTGTTTTTTTTCAGATCTGCCTTGAGTATCAGCTTCCCCCTTTCTTCATTAGGGAATGATGGCATAAAGTGAACCCCTACCCAATTTGGCCAATCCAGACCTTTTCCAGCCTTTAGAAGGGAAATACACTCCTGAGTATATGACTTATGTTGTCAGGGTTCACTGATTTTTACAAGGTTTGGCATAATAGGGCAGCTCTTTCCAGAATAGGGAATAGGTAAGCAGCTGAGGAGGACAGTGTGGCTGCTCTGGGTTTTAGCACAGCAGAGGTGGTCTTTGGGGGAAAAAGGGGAGGAAGCTGTGGCAAGACCCAGAGTCTGCATCAGGACAAGGTCTGGGTGTGCCTCAGCATACCAGTACTGAGCAGGGATCTTGCTCCCTCCTTTCCTCAACCAGTGTCACTTTGTCACTTTTTATCTTGAATGATATTGGGTGCAATTTTGTTGCAGAGCTGGAACCACTCAATAGTGCTTCTGCTTCAGGCACCACTGGTGGGAAACGAAGAATTCAGAGGGTCTGGGAAGGTGCCTCCATCTCATCTCTCGTGTTTCCTTGCCTGCCCAGCAGATACCTGCTCTGGAGTGTGCTGGGCTGCTCTTGGCTGCAGTGTTGTGAGCACAAGTGAAATAGCCAAAGGTTTTAATTGCCTGTGCCAGGAGAACTGTAGATACGGCCAGGGCAAGGGCAGCAGGCATGGAATGAGGTTATTTGTTTGGCATTGCCTTTTGTTTAGCATTCCTTTCTGTGCAGTGTGTTTCTGGCTCAGATAATAGCTGGTGTGCTGTCTTGAGTTGAGAAGTTCAGTTAGCAGTCAGGTTCCTTTTCAACAGAAATGAACTGGATAAAAGGCTCAAAAAAACTTGGTGGTGATAGAAAATCAAGCAGAATTATCAGTGAAGGTGATGGCAAGAAGTTACAGAAAGCCCTGACAATATCGAGGGATTGGAAACTAAATGATCAGCCTATGTTGAAAATGGGTAGAAAAGAGAATGAGTAGAACTGAGAAGACACAAGTGAGGATTGAGCTTTCAGTAAAAAAAAAGATCAGGTGGAATAAGTGTAAATCACAGGTAGTATACAGCTGGAAAAGTGAACGTGATTGTGTACTGTTTCTTATAAAGCAAGAGCTAGGATCGGGAAATGTAGCTGTCAGGCATCATACTTAAAAGGAAAACAAATACGTGGCATATAATCAAACTGTGAAACTCATTAATATAGGAGACAGTGAAGTCTGGAAGTATAAAATACATTAAAAGAAGGATTAGACAAGCTTGTGAAAGTTAAATCCATCAGGAAATATTAACTGTTGTGACTCAAATCCAGTGACAGAGTCAGGAAGGCTCTGGTATGCTGATAGGAAACTGGAGGGATCTTAGCAAGGGGAAGGCTGTGTTTTGTAAGTATTTTCCGTAAGCATGCACTACTGAGCAGTGACAGAGCCACGATGGTGTCATCAATGAGATGCATGAGTCCATTTGTGAGCTTAGTAACAGCTATTTCTAGCCACAGCTGTGGTTCAGCCTTACCAAGCAGTGACCAACCCGTTACTTCTTTGGTTATACATAGCAGGGTTTCATTTACAGAGTTCAAATTAAAAAGGATTATTAATTATGCACTGATGCTAGACCCTCTCTGATATCAACAGGCTTCATTCTTGACATCTCATTGTCTTCCTGGCTTTTCTGTTACAAAGCAGAAAGCCCTTCTGAGCCTTGAATGGTGACTGAGATGCAAATGCAACTGGGATATGACAGATATTCCTTATGTACATGCAAGTGTTCTTGCATGGCCATGGAAATTGACAGACGGGGTCTGAGTCAGGTGAATAAGATAGTTTTGGCCCCACTAGCATTTTATTTTTTTTCAAGTGAATCTCCTGATCATCCTACCACACTTCCCTTAGCATTTCAGAACTGTCTTGGAGCACAACAGAGTGGATTCATTCTAGATGAAACTAAACTGAATGATGCACTCCAGCCACCAAAGTGTATTCAATCCATTGGACCAGGGTAGAGCTAGACCATAGCTACTCCTCCCTGCTGTAAGGTATGGCCTTTGTCCTCAGAACCATTTCATTCTAGAGATCTGCTTGTATTGTGCTGCAGTGCTTGCTAATGGAAACACTGCTTATGTTATCCTGCTTAGGAACTGGTCATCACTTCAAAGTGATACTGCGACTACAGGCTTTAAAATTCAGAAAGAGGAAGGGTGGAAATAGTGGGTGCTGAAGATCAGATTGTTGCATGACCTGTGTTTGCCCTGTCAAGGGGTCATTGAGACTTGTCTGGTGTGTGCACTAAACTTGTAATTTATGTTTGTGGAGGATGTCAGGAGGAAGATTCATGTCTGGATGTGCAGGTGCTCCATTAGGACTTAGAAATACATGGATTGATTAGGTGGTTATTGCCACATGCAAAATTAGCCTGGTCAAGGACCCCTGACAGGGAAGATTAGTGCACAACCAGTGACCCAGGCCGCAATTGATAGAGCCTCAAAATGTTAGTGGTAGATAACCACCATAACTTTGGGAGTTACCACATGTGACATGCTGGGCTGGAACTTTGTGGATGACATACTGCATCTGTCAGAGGTGGGAACTGACTTTTGCCATGATTTTTGAGTCTGGATCAGCAGAAGATAGTCTTTGTGTATGTGCGTGATACAGGAGGGAAGGCGCGTAGCCAGAAATGCAGCTGTGCTGGTTGCTGTTGCTTTGGGAGCAGTGTGTAAATATATCTGCCAGATATATAAATGAGACTTGGGAATTGAGTGTATCCCACAGGTATAAATGAGATTAGGAGTTAGCTGATAGGCTTTTGTCTGTAGGAAAAGATATTCCTATGGTCTAGAACAGTTTGAGGAACTTTGTCAATCCAAGGAAATCTGCTCAGTGTTAGCAATTTGTTTATATTTTGCAACATGACCTTTTCTGACATCAACTCCAAATCAAATGAGAGGGTTGGGGGCTGAGGCACACAGTTGTTCTCTGCTAAACTAACAAAGCTGGCTCTTAAAATGTGTCTTGTGGATCTGGCATTTCTTCACCTTTGTATCCTGCTCTGTGTTTGGTTTCTGTTTTGAGATGGTGTACTCCACAGAAATGGGTCCCTTTACTCAGTCCTATTTCTTATCAGTTTTCAAGGACTGACTCACAGAAGAGAGGGATTTCAGGAAGTGTTTTGTGTTCAATGAGCATTTTGATTCACTCCAGTTAGGAACATTGTGTTATTAGGGCCCCTGAGTCAGGTCCTCAGCTGTAAACAGCACTTCCTTACAGAAATCTTGTCATGCATGTTTTGAGCCTGATCTTCGAAGCCTTCAGATTTTTGGCCTTCAGTGTCTAACCAGGTGTTACCTTAGGTGTTTCTTGTTAGAAAATTTCTCAGACACAATTGAATCCATGGATCAACCATTGCTCATTTGTACTAAGACAGAGAAATACAGCTCATTACACCTGGATTTGGGACGTCTGCTCTTTATTCCTAACCTTGCTGATGGCATTCTTCATTGCCTCTGGCAAGCTATATCACTTCTGTTTCCCTTTCTACAAAATGAGGATAACGGTGCTAAGGGCCTTTGGAAAACTATTTAAAGTTATAATGAAAATGATAGAACAGCTGAATGGTGTGGCTGCTGGTTGTTGTTACTTACATGTGCAAATTTTGTTAATGGTAACCTGGGAATATAGGAAACCATACAAGAGGGGGTGTCTTGAGTCATCAGCTCTAGTCCTCTCTCTTGAGGACAAGCATACAGTACAAACTTCCCAAAAAACGTGTCAAACTCCGTATTAATCTAATCAGCCCTTTAACCTGTTCCTTTTGAATATGGTTTCATAACTTAACCTGCTGGAGGTTAAAAGCCTCATCCAAGTTCCACAATAAATTTCTTCATGGCAGGGCTATGTCTGTCTGTGCGTGAGCATTGTGTTTTTTGTTTGCATTACACTTCTTACTTCTGTTACATGGTTGGAGAGAGATGCCATTCTCAGATTTTTGTTATATGATGCTGAATGAATGTTTTCATGTGCCTGTGCTGAAGTCTCACTATTCTGCAAAGTCCTGTCTTTACCTGTTCTGGTGGGAACTCACTTCTTTAGAGTACACAGGACGAGAGTGTTTTTCATGCTTATTATAAGTGAGATTTTAAAAATACTTTACCTGATTAATTTGAGGATTACATTTGCTTTTCTTCAAGGTCCTTTGAATGGCCTGCAGTCACTGTGTGGTTGATTCAGATATGCAAGTACACCTCTTTCCAATTATCAAACTTGAAAACTTGTACCAGAAATTCTTGAAAGAGCATATTTCTGCATTAAGTAATATTAAATTCCATCCTATTACTCCAGACCTCACACACAATCAGTTTTTCATGGAGAATCTTCTTTGCAGCCATACCTTGATAATAAAATTAGTTAATAAAATTAATCCAAATAAGGCCCTTAAGGTAGTTCCTCTTGGGAGTCTTTCAGCCTTTCAGCATCATTCTGCTGTCAGCACAGATCACTGAATTATTTGTGCAATCAGCTATCTCCTACGTGTGTTTGAATTTGCAACTCTTAGATCAATCTCCATATTTTCTAACTTAATATGTAAACCTTACCCTTTTTTACTACTTCTCTGTTGTTGTCATGCCTGATTTGATAGATCCTTGTCAGGAGATCTGTGATTTCAGAGTGCCAGGGATTTATTCAATGCTCTTGTGCTCTTGGTTAGTTATTTCCAGATTCTTTCAATTTGGACATGTAGAAATCTGTGTTTTAAGTCCATCTCCTGTTTGGTAATTTCCTTTGCAAACTCCATTAGCTATCTTTGTCCTTATTATTTGTCATCCCCCCTGCCCTGTAAAAGCATTCTTACCGAAAACTCATGCAGAATATAGCTCTGAATTGACTGAATGCTCTCTGTCTTCTGTCTAAAAAACAGCTGGTTTTTTTATTTATTTATTGATTTTATTTTCTTAGTATTAGCATGATTAGGGGAGTTTTCGTTTCTTGCTTTCTTATACTCACGAAAATCTAAGTCTATTTTGTAACACTAAACTTATCCCTTCACTTTCAAGTCTCCAAGATGCATTTTTAAACTTTCCCTTTTTTTTTTCTTCCAGTCTCATCTTTCATTCCTAATAGCTATCTTGAAATGCGTATTTATAATGCGGGATATGGAGGCTTTCTTTTGAGATTTTTACTTTACTTTGGATGGAGATTCTAGGAGAAATATTTTTAATGTCTGAAAAGAAATTCTGAAGCTTCTCTAAATTCAGGTCAATAAACTTACGCTTGCAGTTGATTTTGCTGTCCAGTTTGCTGTATTGCTCGTACTGTATTCCTTTGGAAATGGAAGCAAATGCAATAGTAACATGCTTTTGTTTTTCTTTCCAATTAATTTAGTCTCAATACACTGGTAGTTATTCAGTACTTTGTTAGTTTCTCAAAATTATCCTAAACTAAGCCAAAAGAGTATTTTTCTTAGCAGTGTGAAAAAAAAAGTTACACCTAAAATCTCTACCACTTTTACTGTCTTCACTATTATTAATATTTGTTCTTCAGGCTGTATTTTGATAAAGTTCTCTTTTAGGATTCCATTCTTGGACCAACATACCTCTAGTGAGAGAAAGGATATTTCATAAATGTAATAGTTTAATCTTAATCTTTAATAGTTTGTGGCCTTCGAATTTTATTCCTGAAAACTTATCAACATCTGCTTTCCTAAGCAATAGGTAGAAGTAATTTGCTAGGGTATTGATATATAACAATACTTAACAGTTATGTGAAAATGTCCATGTGATGTTATAGATCAGCTGGCGGAGCTGGAAGCTCAGTGGAACTTCTGTGATAAGTCTTTACATCTGCATTTACATTTATAAATGAAACTTCATGAAACTTTCTTCATTCTCATCTTCTCACTCTGCTCAATACCAATGTGACTGATGGGTCTTTTAAATAGTGCGATTTTCATTCTTCTCTCCAGCAGCCCTGTTTCCACCAACTTTTCTACCAGCACCACTGAATCAGAACAACGTTCTCCAGGGTTTGATGTGAAATTTAGGAATGCATAGTGCTCTATGGTCTGTATGTATAGTACATCCACCTGTTTCCAAGAGACATTTAAAGTTGTTACTTTGACCCATAAAGTCCTAAATATCTTGGAAGCTATCACCTCCTTCACAGGTTTATAACGTTAGTTTGAGCAAGAGATCACTTACTCCAGAGTTGTGCTAGGTGTTCTTTGGTGGAGTCACAAAAATCACACATAGGACAGTGGCATATTATATTTGCAGAGTAGTTCTATACATTCCCCAAATGAAAAAGATTATTCAGCACTTTTCCTGATGTGAGTGTGTCTACAGTAAGGATTTTACTGGAATTAAAGTACTGTGAAATATCACAATTAACATTTTTGGATTAAAACGACACCCAGATTATATTGTTCTTTGTTTAGAAGGAAGAGTGTCCAGCCAGGCCACTCCGCTTTCACTTTTAAATTCCTGGTTCGAATTTCTGAAATTTAGGCATGCTCTAAAGCTTGTTGTACTAAGTGGAAATTTGGGGAGCTCAGCTTCTTGTGGTCAAAGTATAAATGTATTGAAATAGGAAAACCATTTTTTTGGGAATAAAAACAAGGAAAGTTTAGCTACTTGTGGATTTGCTGTTGATTTGTTCTGATTTTCTCTGATTTTGTTTGCATTTGTGATGATTTATCAGTGAGCTTAAAGATATTAAAGATACCTTCCTTCTCAGAGATGTTTGTGCTAGAAAGGCCCAAAGGATTTCAACAGTGTTGCCTCCTTTCCCATTCTGCAAGGTGAACTGTTAAGGTTTTTAAGTAAGTTAAATGCATACTTTTTTTTTTTAACTGAAGTGACAGACATGTTTCGGGCACTGCAGAATTTCAATGGCTCTATAATGGATTTCCTAAGTAATGACAGACATGTTGGAAATCTAGGAGTCTATAGAAAATACTAATGGAAAATGTTTATTGCAAGGAGTTACAGTCCTTTACCTGATATGAAAAAAAGATTGTTGAGAAGTAAAGATCATATAGGAATATACGTTTTGTGAAGTTTCTTGCTGTTCGTTTCATACAACTTGTTGTAAAGTACAGGTAATTATATTTCCTTGCTTGATGCGAATATGTGAAACAATATAAAACTTAAAAGTGATAGACCTTGTTAAAATTCTTAGTGCCATTATCAGTAATTGTATAACTATAGAAGTGGACATAGTTCTTGCATTTGACCCATTGCAGTAAGAGCTTCCTGGATACTTTTTACTTTGAAAGATATTGAAATTTCAGAAATTATTTTGTTGCAATGTGGAGCCTTTTGAAGTTACTTGGGAACAAGGTAGTTCTTTTTCTATGGTCGGAATATGTGATAGTCTATTGTGTGAGTCACTCATTTCAGAGTAGGTTGCTGTGTCTCTTTGTATGCTGCTTATGTATCTCTGCCATTGGAAAAGTTTCACTTTGTAGACCTATTTTTCATAAAAAGTGGGAGGAGGCAGGAAAGAGGTGGAAGGGAAGGAGAGAGAAATCAGAATATTTAACACACACAGTTGCTTTGAACCAAAGCAGAATTCAGATCATAGTTCCCTTTTTGCCTGAAAAACTTGAACATGGGTCTTGTACCTGTGTATGTGATGCCTTAAATCAACATTATACAGAATTTTCTGACTTTTAGAGGAAAGTAGTGGGCTGATTATCCTTTTCAATCCTACTGAATAGACAGTTAAATTGGGGTGGATTCATAAACATAATGAATGTTTGGCAGAGACACTTGGATTTGAACTATCAGCTGTAACTTTACATGCTGCATTTGTAACTTTACATGCTGCAAACCAAGGAGGCTCTAGGTTTAAGGTATGAAGAACCATAGCTCAAGTCTCGCAGTCTCCTATATCTTTCACTGCTGAGATCTGGTATTTGCCTGTTCTACCATACTGGAGTCTTCCCCCTCTTTCCATTTGTCCATTTCCAACTCCACCAGCAAAACTGAAGCTGAACTTCTGTGTGTCTCCCTTTCTGCTCATGCCCAGTATAAGACAAGAAATCTGGTCACAACCAGTTTGCCCTCACAGCAAAGTTCCTTTTTGTCCTCTCAACTCTATCCAAACCATGGATGGGTTGTAGAGTGATTTCTTTGGAGGCAAGGGACGTAACTTCCAGGTGAGACCTGAATCATAGACATCTTTGGCCGGTTTTGCCAATGAGGTGTAGTGTCATGCTTCTGACTCTCCTGCCTTCCCTTTTCACCTGGGACAGTCCTCTGCCTGTGGGTGGTGGTTTGAAGGCATTCACCTTGGGACTCTGGTAACATCTCACTGGCGTGGAGTGTGTTTCTCAGGATGGGATTCATCTCACGTTAGCTTGTTATTTTCGTTACAAAAATGCAAGGAAATGTAGAGGCACAACTGCATTCTCATATTGGTTTACTGAAACAATAAATCTGCATACTTGTTCCAAAGGCTTTTAGTCATCAGGGTACAGGAGACCGAACTTCTTGGTAATCTGTGTGGCCAGGTCCAAATGCCAATTCAGCAGATTGTTGCATCAAGGGAAATACCTTAGCTTGTGTGCGAGCCTGAAAATAATGGAGCATCCTGCTACTCTTTTTGGTGTTATTTTGTCATGCATGCTTCACTGCTGAACTGGTTCTACGTTGTTTCATCTTACGTGTTCATTTTACAAACCATTTTTTAGGGTCATGTTAGGATTATGCTTCAGCAAACCAGTAATAGTTTTTTAAGTCTGGGTACGTGTGCATAGTGCTCTAGGTATGATCTGGGACAGTTTGCCTAAAATGAACTATAGAATATTGTTAACATTTTTAGATTTTTCAGAATTTTTCTTGCACTGACACATAAGGTCTGTTGCATTTATATGATACTTAAGCAGTATCAAACCTGATGATAGAAAGCATGATTTGTTTTATTCAAATGCAGTCATGCAACCCTCACTTGTCTGCAAGCAGACCTATTTTTATTTGCTAAGCAAAGTTTATTTGTGTTGAGTCATTGCTCCAAATGACCTTGGCAATTTACAGTCTCCTGTAGCTAAGAGCTTTCTGAATGCAAACAAGGAAGCCTGAACTCTATAGGTGAATAAAGTAATGCTTTGCTGTGTGTTGAGGAATTTTCAAGTATGCTTTTTGCATGGTTTAATAACATTGATGTACTAAGGGCTATTTAATCTTTCTTATCAACAATTAACCTTGATGTCCCCATAGACATTCAGCATTTCTTTATTCTAATTTGTTTAGTGTGATCCCTTTGTAAGTTGCTCATTTAAAAAAAGTTTAATTTCCCTTTGCTTTAATGATAGTTCTTTTTAGAAAGAAGTCTGCTGCCCCATGACTAGCAATAATCAGTCTTTCCCCCTTCTTTCTTCCCCACCCCCTTTTTTTCCACATATTTCCTTGATTATGTTAGTTTTTTTATTTAAGTTGAGAGAGTCATTGCTTATTGAAATGATAATTTATAAATACTCCTTAGTCTTTTAAACTAAATTTCTTTTTGGTATTCTGAAAATGTTTTTTCTTGTACAGTTTTTTCCAACATCTCTGCTTTGTCTGTGCTTTCTCACACAGATGCCTTCCACACTTCCCCCTCATACATCTGTAGCTTTGACAGGTTAGTTAGAAATACTCTTAACTCAACACAAAGGAAATCAAGGCTATTTAAATGCTCACTTTTTTTTCTTTCCTGGATTTTCTGGCTCAATCTTAATTCAGTATTTTTTGCTGGAGTTCTATTATGGAAATGATACGCTAGATAATAATGATGATAAGAATTCCCTGCTCCACTGCTTTGTGGGAACCTGTTTGACAGTGTGTTAAAAAGCAGCCTTAATAAAATTAAATTAATGCTATTGATAAAAGTGCTAATAACCAATGTGGCGACAAGCTGTGCTGTCTTGAAAAAACATTTAAAAAACCCTAAATCATTTAATTCTAGCAAGGCTTTTTTATTCTGAAATCTATAAGCAAGTCTTGCACATGTGCAGAGCACAACATCACAGATGAATTTCACTTCGCGGAACAGAGAGGAGGCTTCTGCCTGTAAGCTTCACTTTGAAAATGTGCTTTAGGGATAGAAACATTGATAGTGTGAGAGATCTCTGAGTAGTGAAAAAATATGTGTCATGTTTTTAAAAAGCAATGATATTGTTCAGTTTTGTCTATAACAGACCCTCACATCACTGTTCGCACACATAAATAACCATTATGTAACCTGTTTAGGTCAATAAATTGAATGTACATAAGTTTATTTGGAAAGGATGCATGAACAAAGTGTCATTCATCAGTATTCCATAGTAATTATCTGTATGCTTCCTTCTGGCACTTATACTCTTGTTTCCTTCTTAACAGAAATGAGGTCCTTTAAGGTAGAGCACTGGAACAGGCTGCCCAGAGCACTGGAACAGGCTGCCCAGAGAGGTTGTGGAGTCTCCTTCACTGGAGACATTCAAAACCCGCCTGGATGCGTTCCTGTGTGATGTACTGTAGGTGAACCTGCTCCGGCAGGGGGGTTGGACTAGATGATCCTTCGAGGTCCCTTCCAACCCTAGAATTCTGTGATTCTGTGATTCTGTGTAGACAAAGCCTTCATGAAAGAGATGTAAAGTATCTTACATTTTGTAAAAGTGTTATTGTTTAAGAAATTTCCAGGGTAACTTACTCTAATTTTTTTATGGCCCCAATACTAAGCAAATATTTTAATATTAAAATTTAAATACTAAGAAATATTCTTAAGAATTAAGAAAATGTTCATTAAGAAGCTTTTTGGATAATTGAAAGCTATATATCTGTTTGGACACAGATTTTAGTAGACAACTTGAACCTATATGAGGACAGTTTAGAAATTTAAGATGTGACAACTTAAACCAGTTCCTTAGTCAATATGGGTGACGGTATCAATTTTGACTATGATAAAGGAGAAGAATTAACTGGCAATTTAAAAAATAGGAGTTACTATGGCTATGATCTGATTAAAGGACTTATATGTGAGCAGACTGTGATTCTAGGCAGTACTATGTTTATTTGGACCTTTAAAAGGCCCTATTTGCAAAGGTTAAAGCATTTAACTTAAATGTAGTATAACTGTAACCAAATTGTAATATAAACTTGAAATGAAAAATTGCACTGCACAGAATCCATCTTGGTTAAGAAGTGATATGCATAAAGGACATGATAAAGGGGATAAGCAAATAATGGCACAAGTTTGTGATAAAAAGTTATTCAAAGTAGGGCAGGAGTAGAATGTGAAGAATTACAAAAAGACTTTATAGGAGTGAATAACTGAACAAAGAAATGGAAAATGAGATTAAAAGTGTAGATAATAACATATGTATAGCTTATATTTATAAAATAATGGCCTCTGAACTGACCGTTACCTCTCATGAGCTACTTTTGTGAAGATACTGTATCAGTGCTTAATAGCAGTCAAAAAAGCAATTCAAATGTTAGAAATAAACAGGAAAACAATGGAAAACAAAATTAAAAACTGTGATTATATCTTTGTGGAAATCCGTTTTCCACTCATACTTTAAATAATGTTTTGGTTCTGGTACCTTCAACTTAAAAATTTCTGGAAAGACACCAAAGATGATCAGATTCAATGGGAGGAATGAATGAGTCCAGGCTTAGGAGTCTTCAGCCTGGATAAAAGGTGTTTGAGAATTTGCAAAGGTGTTGTAGAAAGGTCTACAAAATAATCACAGAGAGCATAGTCAGGCAATGACTGCTTTCCCTGCCTTCTAATGCAAGAACTAGGAACTAACAAATGAAAGCTCATCAGAAGCACAATCAAACTCTGCAAATGCAATTTGTGAAAAGTATTAAATGATGGATTTTTGTATTAGAAGACGATGTGAGTGCAAAAGGTTTAGATTAGTTCAAGGACAGAGCAAGCACTAGAAGAAAAATCCACTGTGGAATGAGGCAAACCACACCAGTCTCAGGAAATACACCAGACTGAAAACAGTTGAAGTCAGGGATTGTGTAAGTGGGGGAAGTATCATATATGTTTACCCTGTCCCTACTGCTTCCTACTAATGCTTGTGGCCATGCTTGGATAAAGAACACTAGGCCAGATGGACCTTTGGTCTGAGCCAGTACTAGAGGCTCTTAAATTCTTTCTTAATATAGAAACAGTGATAAAACATTTCTATAGAATATTTTTATAAAATATAAAATTAAAAGCATTTGTATAATAGATGGAAAGAAATTGGTGCTGAATATAAGTTACTAGCTAAATACAAAGGATATAGAAAGGTGAAAGAGTCCATTGTAAATGGCTAACAGAATTAAAAATAATAAAGCTTTTAAAATAAAGGATCATTATAAGATGTAGTTTTTAGCTATAACCAAGATAACTTCTGCCAATGTAATCTTAGTTCAAGTCAATGACATGCGGTTTCTAATCCGATCCTTTCCAATTTGTCTTAGCATTTTGCCTGTTAAATTTGTATTTGAAATCATTAAGCTCTTATTTCACATTTGGGATTTAGTCTTTTTAAAGTTACAACTAGGAGATATAAAAAGTTACAGTATTTTTGGAATGAAGCAGAAAAAGGTATCCATCCCACTTCCTCAGGATATCTGAAGCTGGACCATATGACTGTTTAAAGAGCATTTGTTTTCTGTGATTAGCAAGGCATCTGTTGGGTGGCTAACTGGCAGATTTCAATATGTAGTTGTTACCAAATGGGTATCTCAAATGGGGATGCTTTTAGTAGTTTTCCCAGGGGCTAGTCCTTGGTCAAAGACTTGAAATATTTTTATTGGTACTATAGTGAGATGAGATGTTTGCTGGTAAACTGTACAAGGTTAAATAATACTAGAAAACTTGGTGATCTTTCAACAAGTACCATCATAGAGTGATTTCAAATTCTGGATTAAATGGTCCAAGTCTGAAAATACTTATTTCTAGTAGTCAGACGTAAAATAACAGGTTTGTGAACCTGAAAGGCGAATGATACTTATCACAGAATGAGAGATGGATTTGAAAACCAGAAAAATGTAGAATTCATTCAGTTATTTGCTGCTTTTGTTGTAGCACTGGGGCAAATGAGCTAATGTGTCCCCTCACATAGGGTATTCAGTAAATTCTACTGAAATAATGGTCTTGCCCTTTTTCATTGGTCTGTACATAGGCTAAATGTGGATCCTGCTTATAAGGACTCAGAACCCGTAAGAGTTTTCTAGTGGTCTTTCTCATGTAGGCAAAATTCTGCCCCAGCATGGAACTGGAGTTCTCTGATATACACACTGAGAGCACCTTGAAGTAACGGAAAACTTTCAGTTTTGGACATTTCTGCAACATCAAAGGCCTTTATGGCTGCCAAGCACCTGCTTTGTAGTGGGGATGATCAGTACCTCAGTGAAACTGCTTCTTATCACTACAGGGGATATAGAGCTGTACAGGTGTTTGAGGCTGGAGTTCTTCAGGCAATGGAGAGCGAGGTATGGGAGAGTAGAGGTAGACCACTTAGGAGAAAATTTTACTCTGTAGCAAAGTCATTAAGGATTTCAAAGGGCTTTTAAGGTGTAACTACATTTTCAAAATTATTCCTAGTTTGTTATATTCAGAAAAAAAATCACAAATATTTGCTGATTGCTCGGTGTCAAAGAAGATGCTTCTAGTAAAGTTAAGAGGAATATGCAAATGTTACCTTCATTGTGTTACAGCTGTCATTTGTGCCTTTATTCACTTGTCTTTGGTATTAGAATCTTCCACTCTCTTTGCAGAAAACAGTTCAATTTTTCTACATGAGATTTAAAAACTACAGTTACATGAAAAAAGCTAAAAAATTAGGCAAAAGTATCCCTCTTTTTCCCCTTTTCATAAGTGATGAAAATAAGGGAGACAAAAGACAACAGAAATAGAGGCTGAACGTTTTTCTATATCTTAAAGTGGCAAAAATGGAAATTTTGTAAAATGTTTACAGAGACTGTATTTACACGGCTCCTTCTTGCACTTTTTTTTTGGTGCCAGTTCTGATAAAGAATAAAAATGAGAAGAATGTTAATGTTTAATTGGTCAGTTCAAAGACAGTATGTGAGATAGTACTGGAACCCTATTAAACTTAAGTGGAAGTTAAGCTGCAATTTCAGTGCATTTTGCTACAGAGAAAAATGGTCCTATTATCATCTGGTTTATGTAGATAATGGATGAAATTCATTTTGCAGAGACTTCATAATTTTGTTTTGGTATATGAAATACCATTTCATATGCCTTTTGGTATTTTTCATGCAAACTACCTTTTCATCAAATGTTGGTTTTGTAGTACAAGCTCTGATTTTTCATAAGATTAACATTCTGAGTAAATGGATGCATAAGTGTTGAATTTGTGCAATTAAAATGTTCTCCAAGAAGAGAGAGGAAGTGGTTTAAGAGTGTGCTGAATGCTTATTGTACTTATAACTGTTGCAATGACAATAGATGCTTGTGTGGACCCTCTGTTACTAATTTTATTGCTCATAGGGATATAAATTTTCCCTTAGAATGCAATAAAAACAATGTTTTTATAGAGTTAGTGGCAGACATTGAGACATCCATTGCATTTTGTCCATAATGTGAAACAATCTCTCATGATAAAAATCAGTTAAATTCCACATGGTACTGACTGGGATTGTTTGCTTCTTGTGAGCCAGAATCAGAAGTGGGCATCAGGCTTTTATTTTCTTTGTCATCAGAGGATGCCTCTAAAGTCCCTGATGGTTGGCCCTCTGGCTCTTTCATGCATCACTGTTGCAAAATGCAAGTAATTTTTTTGTGAATCATGTATAAGCTGCTAGTAGTTCAAATAAGTAGAATATGAGTCATGTTTTTAGAGAGACCTAAACCAGGTATGTTCTTACGCATGGAGCAATCTTTGAATTATTCAAAATTATGAAGACAATTTCTAGTAAATACCAACTATAGACATGTATTTTTTCCTTCAAATTATATAGGTAATTTGAATTTAGCATCTCCTATTGAATACAATTTGATGATAGTGTTAAGCACTACTCCGATGAGGAAATTCATATGGTGCATGATTTTGCTTGTTCTGTGGCCTTTAGTGCTTTACATATAAAGGCAGATCTTTACCTTTGTGGACCTCATTGCAGAATTGTAGCTGTAATGGTTACATTAAAAAACAGGTATGAAAACAGAAGTCTTGTATAATTGCTATGAGAAAATCTAATTTTGCCACCTTACAAAGTTAAGGAAAAGTAGTTACGCGCTTTAAGTTATTCTAAAGATGCTTGGACTGTATTCTATTCTTGCGTACTTGTTGATATGACTACTTTTAAGTAGAAATCCCTTTAATTAAAGGTAACTTGGTCTCTGCTAATGCATACACTTCTATATAAGAATACATACTTATACTGTGCTCTACTGACAGTGGTGGAAATCCCTAGGGATGTGAAAAGTTTCTATGCAGAATTCCAAGCGGAATTGGAGCCATAAGTTCAGTTTCCTCTTTATGAAATATTTTTTTGTAAAGAACATACCGGTGAATGAATGGAAATGTATTGAGATTGCAGGAAAATATGAGGACTGTACCACAAGAATTAAATTTTTCTTGTTCTTCCCCCAAGCAAAAGCTCTGTAGTAAATGGACAGAATTAATATAAATTCCTCAGTCCTAGTATTCTGTCTAGCAATGCCATGGCCCCTGTCACCACCAGGTCAAAATTTATTAAATGGTAACAAAATAAATGTAGATTAAAGCTTTTGATTTTTAGATATAGTTACTGAAAAATGCATTTGTGTATTTATGCTATATACTGTGATGCAAGAATTACTATATGAAATGTTATGAATTTTCATAGGCCGAAAGACAGTGGTCTCTTGGATGAAAATTAACTATTTCTGGATTGGTTTCTTTTAAGTTTAACTGTAATTCTGAATATTCTATCTTTATACTTTGTTTTGGGATAATTAGAACTATTACTGTTGGGATTTTTTTGCCTAATCTCCCTGAGAAATGTGGACCAGGCACAGCCCTGGCTGTTTGTTGTCCAAGTTGTGGATGTGATATGGGGAAGGCCAGGGTAGGTCCAGAGGTGTGAGAATGGAGTGGAGGCCTTTGGAGGACTGATGTTGCAGCTGGCAGGGATTGCACATCTGAAGAACAAAAGTTGGTGGGAAATCAGACTTTTTCTGGGACTTGTGAAAAATCAGTTACTAATACAAACTTTCAATCTTAACTCGAGTTTAATACAGCTTTGCCTGGGAATTTGAGGTTTTTTGGTATGATGTTTTCTTCATTTTTAAGGAGTTCTAGTATTTTCCCCCTCCAATTATGTATATTGACAGGGGACTGAGAAAATATAGTACCGTCTTTTCCGTTACTGGCTGATGTTTCAGTAGTCAGTAGAACAGCTCCCACCTAAGTATTTAATTTTATTAATGCATGTTTACAATGCCTATTTATCATGCATGTTACCTGAGCCCAGGTTTAAGGCACTTTCTTTTCTATTGCTCTTGTAGACGTTTTGAAAACTTATTTGTTTAACAGCACAGTGAAGGAAAAGCAATTACTTTAAGCTGTATCTAAAAAAACTCTTCTAAACATAAAAAAAGGAAAGTATAATTTGTATTTGCCTTTTCAATAGTGTTGGTTTTAACCATGTTTTTTTAACTGTTTGAATTACAAATGAAATAGAACACACCTTTTGCAGTATTTAGTGACTTGAATGACCTTTTGGTTGAGTTTGGCAGTCTGTGGTCACTTACTCAGTGTCATTTGGCACCAGTTGGCATTTCTATAGAAAATGTCATTACCAATGGCTCTCTTTCCTTAGATGCCTAGAGGGGAAAGTAAGCCTGCATTATAACTTAAAGAAATTAGTGATCAATACTGAGTTCTAATATCAGTGTGCAGTAGTGAATTTTGCATATGATCCAAATTTGTTTTTCTTGGAGAAAGCTTGAAACAGGTCCTGTTACTAAGGGGAAGGACTACACTGCTTTTTGGGCAATGTGTGTTACTTAGGTGTAACCGATTCTGTGGAATATTAATAAAACTGCACCTCCTTCTTGGGTGTTCCAAAACTGCTGATATGATAGTTTCTATAATTAAATAACACTTTTGAGACACGCAGTTTACAGATCTTCATTTTGAATTTAACTTTTGTGACATTTTTCTGTTTGAGTTGGGAGGTGGTTTTTTATATATACTTCACGGGGGAAAAATGTAGTGTTATGTGGAATTATGAAAAAAGGAAGTGGTTTCATATGCCACTGTTAGTATGGAAAAATATTTCAAAAAATGGAACCTAGTCAGCAGAGACATGAGATTAGTACATAAAGAGTATCTTCCTTTTGCCTTGTTTATTCAAGGACACCCGTAAAATGCTGAGAAGCAGAGCGCTTACAGTCATTTTGTTCATTGCTCTTTTTATTTTTTTTTTTTATTTTTCATTTCCATAGACTTTATAGAAGTTTAAAAATGTAAAATGAAAGTAAGTTGGGGAAAATTTGTTTCAAATCCGAAGCAGAGTTAGGACAATAAATTTTTTTAAAGGTCTCAAACTGATTGGTAATGGGAGGCATACAGATGGACTTTGTGCTTTGGAATTTTTTGAATACAGCTGTAAATTTGAATTTTGTATATGGTTGGCCGAAAAGAATACACTGGAAAAGAGGAGGTGCAGTCCTATGTTCAAGGACTTGAATATGTTTGCTGGTCTTCAATAGACTTTTCTGTGACCTCGGGCAACTCATAATCTTTCTAGATAAGGAAAAAAATCCCGTCTGATACAGGTACTGCCATTCACATCTAGGAGGAGTTGGCATCCTATGATGAGGAATGCTATAGAAATGTAAATGAATTATTACGCTTTCATGTTTATTCTTAGCAGAACGCAAATTGTGCGATACAGTTAGAGTACAGAAGATAAACAGTGGTGGAGTTCAGGACTTGATAAAGGCTGACATAGACTTGTATTTAGAATGTAAGCTGTTTAGGGGGGTGGGAGTTTTGGCAGTTTTTAGGAGCTAGTGCTGTGGAGATCTAATGGCAGATCAGGACCACTCAGAAACGCCTGAATAAAATCTGAAAGCATAGTTTGTGATTCAGCCAGATAGTATAATATCAATTAAAGAAGAATATAAACATAATTAGAGAAATGGGAGTGCCAAAGTAGGAAAATTAACCATATCCAGACATACTGTGGTGATCCAGTGACATTGAAGCATTCTTGATTCATAGCTTTCAGACTTAATTTTTTTTTCATGGACAGAAAGAAAAAGGAAAGTAGTTAATGAAAGATTCAGAGAGGAAGCAAGGAGAGAGAGCTGGAGGAAGACAAAAGCTATCGGGTTAGATTTAGGTTAATGTGACTCTGGTCTCTTCCTGTCCTAATGCTGCATTTGTGCATTGTAATAGAATGTACCCAGGAAGCACTGAATGTGGCCAGAAATACAGTCTTCATTTTTTTTGTTGAAATTGAGAACAAGCATGTTGTTAACAAGAGAAGGTACCTTCTGGGGTTCTTTTTGTTTAAGAGTACAGCATGATAAATGAAATACCCCTATCACAGTGTCAGTCTTGCTTACTGTATTTTAATATATCCAGTGATGACAGGGTTTACTTTTGTCCTCTCCAAGGTTTCATGTGATTTACTAAAAGACCTTGAATGAAATCACAGTACTTGTCAAGATTTTATTTTCATTGGAAATAATGATGGTCAACCAAACATTAATACATATTGAATATACCCTTTTAGATAGGAATAGACTATAGCCATCGTGTCTGCAACTCAGTGAGAATTGAAGACAAATACTTATTTTATTTGTTTGTTTGTTTTTAATGGATGTAAAGTAATAAAATGTGTTAAGTAGTATGTATGTTCAAAACAGTGGTAAGCAAGTTCTCTTCTAAAACCATCAATACAGATGAAAGCAGTATAGCTCTTCAGTAATGCTGGCTCCATACCTTTTCCATGTCAAAAGTTATTGGTAGTCTGTAATTTGTCATCATCAATTTAGTTTTGCTACAGTTATCTGTTTCCATTGCTGGTAACTCTCCCTTCTTTTACTGTGTGGAGAGTTTCTCTAACAAGTACAGTAGATTTCGACAGTACTTAGCATGGGAGTTCAAAGGTGAACTCTGAGGGCACAGGTTTTGCTATTAGACCTTGTGGAGCTGTCTGTTGCATTGTTTGTCCAATACTTTCTATTTGAAATGCCTACTTTTGTCTAATTTTGCTGACTGGAATTGAAAACTTCCATGTCAGTTGTCATCCTGGAGAAGCTCTTCCAAAGTCTAAGGAAAATATATATTAATTAATTTGCTTATATTTTAAAAAATGTATCTTTTTTCTTTGAAAAGTTTAATTTTATTTTCTGCTGTATTTGCTAGTGTTGTCAAAAAAATGAAATGAGGCAGGAGAATAGGATGATTTATGGGTTGTATGAGTGTTTGCTTATCTGTCTAACTTGCTTTAATATTATAGCATGGCTAGAGTTTGCTATCTGATGACTATTCAAGATTGTCTCCAAATTTGCTGCTGGATATTGGGCTGCTGCATATTGAACCAAGCTGAAATACCTGAAATATCAATAGAGAATTTCTTCCTTCTGTACCATCGGTGCCTCAATAGTCTGCAGGTGATTCTTGTGTAAAAGAGATAGAAAACAAACCTGTGGGAAGTTGTAAAGAGATGAGTGAAGAAAACTGAGAAGGAAGAGCATTGAAATTGGGACTAGCTGTTGTTCAGTGGAGATGGAGGAAAGTTGGACGAGCTGGACAAGGAAATTGGGACAGATTAGTGTTTGAGGGAAGATATGGCAGAAATGTTAATTTTGACAGGGAGCTATTTTGAGTCTGGCAGGACTGGCAGGCTGAGATAGGTGACAGAGGACATGAGTCTGTTCTTAGTTTGTCAGCTTAGGGGGCAGAAATCTGTATGATGGGTTTGAATGCTGCAACCTAGGTAGAAACCACATGAGTGTCAGTGCAGTGCTATCTAATGGAATTCCTGCTTTCTCAGGTTGTTTTTGAAAATAAAGTAGAAGACTACATACAAAGTACTGTAGAAAACATTCCTGTGAATGCAATGTCAAACACTTGTAAGGCTAGGTAGAAAATGACAAATTTCAGCTTGGTTTGGTATCCTCAATAAAGACCATATGTGTGATAATGTAATCCTAAATTACGTAAAACAATATTTTTGTGTATATTTTTAAATGCTTTTAATAACTACTGTATTTGCTGCATTTTCATTGTCAAACACTTGTCTTGGCACCCCATGATTATGTATCCAAGACTGACCTTCAATTATAAATATGAAACACAAAGTTCATTCCAGCTTCAAACACATCTTGGCTCCTCTGGGCACATCAAACTTTACAGTTATAAGCTTCCTGCTCTTGGCCTGTAATTATTCCTGTGCCACCTTACCTGGAAGACTCTTTTTTTCTTTTTTTTTTTTTTTTAATTGATATTGTGTTATTTCATATGAACTGATTTAAAAGTTCTCCTAAACCACCTTTTAAAGTTCTTCACAATGTTTAAATTTTCTGGGGAAGTATGTTTTCTTTTCACACTGCTTTTGTGAAAGATTTTTTTCGTGCTAAAAGCAGAGCTCTTGTCTGAGGAGTGACAATGTAAAACTGACATCTTGAGACTGAACACATCTGCTTTTCGTGTACTCACAATCATGCAATTTAATTTGAAAATGAATGTTCACTGCTTTCTGTCTTCCTTGGTGGTGTTGACTCTGTTTTATGAGGTAGAAAAGAATGAACTCAGCTGAGCTCCATAGATATGTTTTTCATAATCTAGCCTGCTCTGGTCGTGGTCATACATTCTTTGCAGGAATAGTTGTCTCATTTGTATGCCAGCATCTGCTTGTTAGGGACAGTCTACAAAAGGTCACTGACTAGAAAACAGTGGAATTAAATTACCCTGATTGACTTTGCACTGGAGCATATTTGATATATAAAAAAATTCTACATACTGTAGTCTTTAAACACTCACGTGCCGAGAAAGTGTGCTTCAGCTCAGATACAAGGAGGCTTGCACGTGTCACCAGTGGAAGGAGGATAGCAGTGGGAGAAAAATAGGGATGATGCACGAACAGACGAGGTTAGCCTTTGGGAGCACTGGAAAACTAGTTTTGAGTTGTCACTGTGTTCATCTTGGCAGTTTTGTGAGAGCTGACCTTTCTTCCCCTTCATCCTCCTCAGCTCCTTGTCATGGAAACCCTGCGTTAGTGCGAACTGCACACTCATGGTATTACCAGTGTGATGTGTTAGGCCAGCTCTGCTTTTCACAGTATGATGGGATACACAGTATGTTTTCTGTGTAGTTGGTCTCACCAAAATGACCTCTGAAGTGGCATATGGAGCTGTGGTAATGTTGTCTGAGAAAGGGCTAGTATAGCATAGCCCATGAGTTATGTTCAGACTAAACTGACTTGGGGAAGGCAAGCATGAAGTTAGTGATTCTTGAGGTTCATTCAGTCTGGCCAGGAGGAACTTGTTGTTGTTTAGAGTATCTACAGGTGGAGTCAGGATGAGAAGGCTGAGGCAGAGGAAATGTAACAGTCACTCTGACATCTTTAATTGCTTTTGTACCATGTCCTGTGCAAAGTTGAGTATGTGGGACCAGTCTTCAGTAAATAAGATTTGGCTGTAGGATTTAAGCAAAAAACATTTTTTACTGCACCATACAATACAAGAACACGTTACTGAAAGTATCAAACAGTGCCATATTTTCACAAATGTTTTCAACTTTAGATTTTGGAAGAAGAATGGATGCTCTGTGCTGCCAGCTTTTTCTTCTGTTTGTTTCTTCCATAAATCTGAAACGATAGTGGGGAATTTATTCAGCCAAGCACCGCTGGTGAGTGGAAGTTGGAAAGAAGAATGAGAAGTCATAGTGGTATGGAGGAAATCATGTGGCTACAGCTATCTGTAGGAAAAATAAGCATTCTTTTTACCACTTCCCCAGAAAAATGTTTTTGTATCTGGAAAAAATATGGAGCCAAGACGGATAGAATACTGAAAGGATTTAACATCTATACACAAAAGACATTGCCTCATGTAAATACAGCATTTAACAAACCATTTCACCTGAGAGGAAAAATCTGTTATTACAGATGAATTTGGAAATTAAAACAAGTTCATGGAAGGGAATGCAACAATATAGTTGAAAATGAAATTTAAGTTAAATTTCTTATAGTACTGTGCACAGTGTAAAAATGTTGATAATAATGAGTGAAAGGTAAAAGGAAAAAGAATACCTAAACTTACTGAAACAGAATTATAAATAATGTATGACAGAGCTCAGGGCTGCCACTTGCTATGAAATACTTTCTTTTCTAGGTTTTTGTATCTGTGCATTCTTTCTTTTCTTTTTTTCTTCTCTCTTTTTTTTTTTTTTTCTTTTTGTGCAATATTTTGTTTGCCATCCACAATCATTCTTGTCTTAAACTGTCTTTATTTTGTAATTTTCAAGTTGAGTTTCAAGAGTAGAGAGGCAAAGAAACATTTTTGAAGTCACAAGGCTGGGTCATGGAAGGTATGTTATTTCAGCTTACCATATGAAAGACTTATTCAGGAGACAAAGATGTGCTTTAAAAATGTGTATTGTTGTAGCTGTTGCCAGCTTCTGATTCAGCAATGACATGAGTATGTCTCTCCAAGTGGAGCACTTTTTCCAATAACATAGTATTCTGAATGAATTTTTGATGAAAGACTGAGCAGGAGTCATTAATATTCACTCAGAACAAAAGAAGGGATTTACTAATGTCAACTCTCACTCAATTTTTCTCTTTATTCCAAACACCGTCCATCATTCTGAACACTCATTCCACCGGACTGCCCAGGGTAAATGCAGAACAAATTGTTCATGCTAATATGTTTTGAACAAACACTTCTTAGTTATTTAAAAAGACAAAGCTTGATTTATTTATTTATTTATTTACATGAAAGATTATGACACCTAGGAGAAACTGTGTGGGAAAACACAGGGCTTCTCAATTAAAACCAGGATATGCACTCTGTGTCACAAACAAGTGACGTAGAAGAAGAAATTTCTGCATCCTTATGAATCTTAAATACTGGCAGACAATATTTGGCATATTTTGGCTCAGAACCTGTGCATTCTTTTTCATAATGAACAAAGGAGTGATAACCTTTTGTCTTTTTCTGTTTAGATTTGAATCAAGACAAATAATGAACATTTCAGTATATAACAGGTGATAGACAAACATTGTTCCATTCCAAATTATTTTTTCCCATGGATGGGGAATATATAAATAGACTTTTTCCATACCAGTGAGTACATGTACTGCTTTTGGCAGGGTATAATCTGCAATTCAGAGTGCAATAAACTAAACCATACTGTGGATAATACATCTGTAAGAGAAGGAAACGTGGATTTTAGTTGTAAACTGAGACTCACTTAATGAGCTCATTTTCTATTTATACCTAATGGATTTAAAAGTTCAGCTAGCTTCAGCCTTTTTTCCAAGCTATCCCCATCTTCAAAGAAATGAAACCAAACCCATTTTTGTATTCTGGAGTACCTGCATTGATAACATTGGTAATAAATATACATCAACTACTGTATCTCTCTTTACAGTTTACCTGGAAAGCTCTCATCTTAAGGGATTCTGAAAGTAAGTTATTTGATAGTGATTTCAGTGGTTCCTTGTCTCAATGCTTCAAATAAATGGACTAAATCGTATTAAATATATACTTTCTGAACTTAAAACTTTCTGAAGTCTTGTGTTCTTCAGGTTACTGTGAGCTGGGTGTGAGTTGTTTCAAAGCTCTCATGAAGTAAACCTGTTAATAATGAAAATTGTTTTTCACAAGTATTTTTCACAGGTTTTTCACAGGTATTTTAATCACAAGATTATTTTTTATGAATTATTGAAAGCATTTATCTTCAATTCAGAATAGTCTATAAAAGAGGTCAGGTAATGTTAAACTATGTACTGAATTTGCCCTAAACTTTAATATTAACAGTATCTTTGCATTGTACGAGCATATACTCGTGCCTTTGATTAAAATAGAGGTATTGAATCACAGAAAACAATTAAGCTATTGTTTCGTCAAAAATAGTGATGCAGATGCACAGACAATTATGCTATTTTACATTGCTTGGGTATAGTTATATGGTGAGTGCTGAGCATCTGTGATGTTTTCTACTAGTTGTGGATTCTTCCGTTTTCATATGAATTCTGCCATTTTCAGACATGAGAATTGTAAATGGTAGAGAATTTAATGTATATTTATTCTTAAGCATACATCTGATTTGTCAGAACTGGACTCTTAGGGATTACTTTTGTGTGATCCTTAATGGAAAGATAGTGGCTATTTACATAGGATGAAAACTACTGTTGTTGGGCTTTCTTTAAAACACAGAGTGCATTTTTATTTTTAAACACTTCTTTTTTTTGTGGCTAGAATACAAGGGATGAGTAGTGGATTAAAGTACATCATTAATTTCAGTCTCTAGCAGAATGAACTATAATTTGTACCAGAAAGAAAATCTATGAGGAATGTCCATATTCTTTCATTGTCTGCATTTTACACTAGAGGCAATGAATCACAGCATAAATTCTGGTTCTCAAATGAAAGCAAAGCAGCAAAGACTGATAGACTTGAGCATGAACTAGAGGCAAACCAAATTTTATGTAATAAAACTTGATTTTGATTAAATTGGGCAAATTGCAGATTTGTCTAGATTTCTGCATATGGACAAAATTCACTTACCTGCTTGCATAACTCTTATCTGTACATATATTAAGTCATAACTGGGATAAAGATGACATTTTTGCAGATAAATGCAGATACAAGCTGTCTTCAAAGAAAAAGCAAATTTAAGATTGTGAAATTAATTTTTAATATTTTCATTTAGGATCACTAAACCTGAGTGAAAACTTAGTATTTTCCTCTGGTTTACTTATATTTTTTGTGTCTTATGTTTGTATTTAAGGATTTTTTTCTTTTTAATTCTATGAGATTCAGTAGCATTGTCCTAGAGGGTTTCTTCCAGAAGAGTCTCAATTGTCTGGATTTGGTCTTGACAAAATCTTAATTATTCTCCACTTTAAGATTGTTAGAAATTTCATGTAAGGCAGTTTGTGTTGCCCTTTCTGAAAGTTACTAACAACTATATAAATCTTTCATTTGGCAAATATCTGCTTTTATTTTTAAAATAAGTAAATAAAAATGTCTAGCAAAGTTCATGAGAACCTAGCTTACACTTTTCTAATTTTAGTCTCTGAATTTGACTTTAAATGTTGTTAGACTGATAAGTGATATCTCCATCTCATCATAATGACATAGAATGTCATTATGAAGTCATGCAAATACTATTCAGAAGCGCTACTGAGGCCTTTCCACTGGTCCATCATTGTAAAAGTTTTGATATTAAAGAGGTTCTGTCTGCAGTTACATTGCAAACTAAAGTCTGGTAATCTGACTCCTTAAATAAAGAAATTGAAGATTGTGACATCCACAAAAGATTTGCTGAGGTGAGACTTGAAGAGAATGCAATTTTCAAAACTGTCTAATAATGTGTATGAGCAGAGAGCAGTCTGCAGATCAGTCACAGTGTTGTGCAGATGTTCAGCATCCTCTTTCCAAACAGTCCCTGATCTGCCCATTGCTTATATCACAGCAGAACCCCCCCATCTGAACTCTTTAGATCTAATTTGGAGCCTTCTTCTGTAACTGCAGCATATGTGTCGCCAACACACTTGCTCAGAAACCTGGCTGAATGTTTAGAGAGGGGAAGGCTTATGAACATTTTCCTGTTAGTTCAGGTGTGATGGCATTCCTCTAGGAAGTCACATTGCTTCCAGCCCAACCGGTGTTTGAGCTCACAGTCGAGTGGCCTAATCCTGACTGTGGTGGAGGTCCTGACAGGCATTTTGCTGAACCTGTACCATGGCGTAGACAAGAACAGAAGGTTCATGGTTTGGTGAAGGGTCTTGGGAGGGAACGGAGCTTTCTAGCTGAGTAGGGAGTAGGGATGGGATGGCTGGGGTCTTGGTTCTGGGTCCTGCTCCAGAACTTGTTTGTATGTTTAATGATGGTGAAACAAGAAGATTAAACTAATTATTAGCCGTACAGTCAACATGAGATTATCATGGTTTGTGCTCCGATATTTTTTACCTCAGTTTGACTTTTAGCTGTAGAAAACTCTTAACATCTTACGAAAACCCTGAGGGCAGCATTAGTCAAATACTGTGCTGTACTGGGTGTTAATATCCTAGGATTTAAATATAAGGTTGGGGAAGCTGAGTCTGAAATATTTTGAATGTCTACACAGAGCATATTATAGCTGCATCTTCATCTTGCAAAAAGATGGTTTAAAAAAATGAAAAGTGAATTGTGTAGTTACTTCTGGGGCTGTAAAATAGGCATCCATGTATGTAAGATTAGGCACTTCCCACCCCCAGGGTTTGCAGTTTTGTATTACAGATTATCGTTATTACGTACACTTTTCTAATGAGATTGAGAAATTTCTTCAGCTGTAGTGTAAGCTGCCAAAATACATTTACTGCAGACCTGAAGGCAAATATAATTCTTCCAGAGCCAGCCTCAGGCTTTGAAGATTTTTTGCTGAAAGGCAGGCTTAGACTTCCCATGAGATCATCAAAGAGATAAAAAGACTAAAAGCTCTTCAAAGCTAGGCCTTAGGCCTTAACATAAATTAATTCTCTGGTGAGGGTTTATGTATGTTCGAAAATGAATAAATATTTACAAAAATGCAATTTAAATAGAACCATATCCAACTAGACTTGAAGTTAACTTTTTTAATATCACTTATTCTTTTGAATTCAACATTAAAACATCTTGATATAACTTCAGTTTAGATTTCAGAAGGCAATGGAGGAACATGGTATTATTTTCTCTCTCTATATGCCAGGTTTCAGAGAGGTTATCTTGCTTGTTTCATGCCAAATAGTTAGTACCCATAACTCAATAGACACTGAAATTAATTTGCGTAACAAGTAGCTACACTGTTATTCTAACTCTATGCTGCACGTTAACCCAATTGCTTACTAATTATAATTTAGTATAAGGTCCTAAATGAAAGACTGATCTGTTCTCTGTTCTCCTCCCACATTTTCCTTTCTTAATTTTTAAGCTATATTAACACTAAAATTCGTTTAACCAATAGCAAAATGTTCTAGAAAAAGCTCCAATGCTGTTGAGTATTAGAAGTTAAAAGTTAGTTTATAGTGGAAATGGCTTAACAGAAATATCACTGAAAAAGAGCCAGGAAAAATCCTGCTGAGCTCTATGATACCAGCATTAAAACTGTAGGGCTGGGAGTCAAGAAATTTTGATTCATCATAGGCTTCCTTTCTTGCTGTGGAGATGCAGCATTACTTCATGGCCCCTTGTTCTACACCTGGTAAACAGGATTATAGGATGTTTATGTATCTTCAGGTATATAGCAAGGAGCAGTTCTATAGAGTAGTTATTTATCTCTGTCTTATCTCAATTCTCTTTACCAAAATCCACATGTTCAAAGGAGACTTAAGAAGGCTTGTTCCCCAAATCAGTTCTGCTGCACCTCTCAAACATGTGACCACACTGTGATTGTCAAGTAACCATGAACCAGCAGTATGACCTGGAGCATGTTTTTTGGTTAGGCTTCACTAGAGCTACCTACCCATGGTTGTTCTTACTTAAGCCTGACTCCAGCCTACTCCTCAAATGCCTGAGGACAGGTAGAGGAATTGGCTTGTTTTGTATCAATATCCTCCATTAAAGGCTCTAGTCCTGTATTTATAAAATTCTTTAAAACCTTATCCACAAGAAGCTGCATGAGTATAAAGTAGTTATTGTTCTTTAATGTTAGCAACAAGCAATCATGCCCAAAGGTGTTAGTTCTGGATAATTTGTAGTGTACAAAACATTGCTATATTATTTCTTTTGCCTTCCTCCTCTCAGAAGGTACTTGCTGTGTTATTCCATGTGGTGCAGACATTAGCTTTCCTTGATTTGAAGAACTGTGATTCAGTATGTTTTTAATGTGGTAATTTAGATGTACTGTGTTACATGAAGAGCACCATAAGGCTAAATTTTTATTATTAATTTGTAGGAACTACTTTTACCTATAGTAAAATGTAAGAACTGACACTTTAATAAATATTATGATGGTACTTTGTAGATTGAGAAGTAAGCTTGCCTAATGGTACCAGTATTGAGATAACTGCAAGTTTAAATTCCACTGATGCCACAGGAATTGCTTGTTTTTGAGGGTAACCAGGTCCCAGAAATGACTATAAAGTAGCTAGAGCAAGAAATGCCAGTTTTGTGTCCACTGCTGTTTTGATTAAAATGGTTTGGACTAGAGGTAAGATGATGCTCTAATGTGAAAGCAAATTACCTAACTGATAAAGCAGAACTGCTTTATGTATTTTTTTTCTTATTTTTTTGTAAATGATGGAGCAAAATGAAGCCAATTTAAAAATAAAACATTCTTCTGCTAAAATCTGCACTGTTCCTTTTGGAAATGCTGGATCAGTTATTATTTGATCCATGCAAAAGAGATTTCCATGGGACTAAAAAATTTTTAAGGTGAAATTTTGCAGCTAAATTATGGATAACGACTAAAATAAAGGTAAAGTTTTATGTAATTTGATTTAAAAGACTAAAAAAAAAATCAGATCATGAATCATTTTAATGTGCTTCAGATATTCAATTAAATACTTTAAAAATATGATGTGCATTTCTCTGAATATAA
Organism: Aegotheles bennettii; assembly: GCA_013398125.1. Classification (NCBI taxonomy): domain Eukaryota; kingdom Metazoa; phylum Chordata; class Aves; order Caprimulgiformes; family Aegothelidae; genus Aegotheles; species Aegotheles bennettii. The sequence goes on along the minus strand of VZRW01003391.1, from coordinate 14,898 downwards.
AAATATGTTACTAAATGCAAGTCGACATTTCTAAATTAGGTGCTTGCCACTTCATCAATGATATAAGCAGAAATATATTTTCCAGTGGATGATGGAAGAAGATGTTTTTATCATCTTGTCACTGTTGTCATGGAAACTTGTGTATATAGTTGTTAAACAGAGCATACGTAAGGATCTAACATTCCGGTGACTTATTATTGCTAGCTATTGTATTTTTAGTGTATTTTCTTCAACACTATAGTCAATGCTTAAGAACTGGTAAGTTGCTCTCCTGAATTACAGCCACCAACTCAATTACAGGATTAGGCTGTCCAGAGAGCCCTTAGTATAGGATTCTTTGCTATAAGGTTCTTTTCAATACAGTATTATTAACAGTTGTATTTCTAAATCCATTGTAGCCTATTATAAGCACTTCAAAAATAATATTTACTCTATTCCAGCAGACTGTTTTGATACAAGGGCTTTTCAGAAAGAATGAGCTATCTATCAGTCGTTACAACTCTCTGTCTTGAAAATTATGGATATTTTTTGAATGTACATTTTATATGTTAAGTGCTTTGTCTTTAGCAGAATACACTGCTAAATTCATAGTACAGCTCTTGTGTGTAGTTGTCTTAATCTGTCATGCATGGAATGGTAGGCTAAGAGGGAGGCTTGACTATGAGAATCCAGATTTAAACCCTCCTGGACACAAAGTATGTGTAACTTGTTTTCTGGTTTAAATCTTATGATGGGCACAATTCACAAAATAGAAAAAAAATTAGAACTGTGTAAGAATCAGTAATTTTAAGCACAATAAGGGTGTTGTATATTTTACATAATTACAGTTTGATTTTTGTCTTTTTGTGTCTGAAGGTATTTCAAAATATACCTTCTCCATCAATTACTTATGACTTGCAATTATTTGTCTTGATCAAAAAATGAAGTTACTTGAATAAATTTTTAATCATTGAACAAGTGACTTCTGTTATTTCAAATGTGCTCATTAAATTTCTTCTTTTTATCCTGACCTGTTTGGTTTCATCTTTTCTGTTTTGGGGAGTTTCCTGAAGACTATTCTGAAATTGAAAAGCTATGATTTTAAACAACTGGCAATGAAGAACTAAATTTTTTTTCTAGTGTTAGCTGTCTGTAGCAATTTGATGCAACTTACATGAGAATCATAGTAACATGAAATGTTTCAGAACAATAAAGTTATAAAGGTTTTTTTGAAAATGTGTGTTACTTACAGTATTATTCCTTCCAGAGACATTGTGACTGAAGTTCCAGTGTTAGGTCTATCAAAACACAATAACTGCAGAAATATGAAGAAGAAAAAACTCAAATAAATAAAAGTAAAATAAACCACTGTGGTTTTAGTTTCTAGAAAAATGCATTCATTAAGTAAGTGAGGGTTACAGGCTGGTGGATGTAATTACAACTGAATTTAAATTTATAGGGGAGATCCAATTTTCTCCCTGCTCTGGGAGATTCTGTCAATACGAGCAGTTGAATTCAAAGTAATACCACAAGAAAAATTCCTTTAAGTACACATGCCCAGTCTATATGGCTAAGAAAATGTGTGCTAGAATCTGTATATAAACCAAATATATCTTTCTATTATTTCAGATTACAGTAAGATTCATATGGATATATGGTCACTGAAAGGAGAAAGGGATTACCTTTAGCTTTTCATGACTTATTGAGGCAAAATAAAACTTGCTTGTTACTGGCTTTATACCTTTAGCCTACAATCACTGATAATTGTAGCCGTGATTTATAACAAAGTAAAATTTCCGAATTCTTATTATATAGTCCTGACTCTTCCATAGAATTTAGGTTTGGATAAAATGAAAATGTTTTGAATGGAAAACTTTGATCTATTATCGAAACTTTTCTCCATTTGAGGAGTGCTAAGAGAAAAGCTGTAATGTCTCTGTTGAATCCGATTTCTGTTGAATGTGATTTTATTTGTTTGGATACCTCACATGGTAGCCCAGTCAGCTGGTAATTTTATTTTCTAGCCATCTTCTGTAGAACAGCCTTATGAAATATGAGCCGCAAGTTGCAGGGCAGAGCGGTATCTTGGATGTGTACTGGTCTGCCAGCCACAAGGAACTAGTGTGTAGGTTTCTTGACTACTGGTGTACAGGAATAGTATCAGGGCTCCAGTGTTGTAGGTAATAGGAATAAGTATCTTTACTGCTCATTGTAATGACACTAGTAAGAGGTGGGAAGTGCTGAAGAGCCTCAGCTGCTATGTTCCAGAGCTGTTAGCTTGGGTGGATTCCCATACCTAGCTGGACACTTGAGTAAGGGGAGAGGATGTTTATGACTTGTGGTAAGAAAGGGAAATCCCACAGCTGTTTCAGGAAGATAAAACATTTGCAATGCAGTCAAACGTGGATGACTGTGGTCTCAGCTTCTGATGCTTAGATTTGTAAGGAGAGCTGTAGAGGTTTTGGGTTTTTTTAGAATGCATTAGTTTCTGAGAAAGCTTTATGCTGTTTTATTTCAGTGTATTGTTGCTGATCACAGCTAAGGTTATATCCACGTGGCACAGTCTTGTGCCTTGATAAATACTCCCACTTCTGAATGGATTAATTTTTCAGGATAATTAGCTGTGTGGAAAAGTGTTTATTAACTCAGGCAGTGAGTGCCATGCTAGCATAGCTACACTGCTTCTGGTAACTAGATTAGATTGGGTATTGTTACGTGAAACAAGTTGTACCATACAGAAATCTTAAATGCTCCGTCATTAAGATCTAGCTGCACTAGACAACATTTCCATGAGTATGCATTTGCAAAAAATATCTGTATTTATGTTTTTATTAGACATTGAGAATTCATTAGGTTTTCTAGGATTTGCAAATCAGTATTCTAACATCTCATTTGTATTCGTCTTTAAAAATACCATTACTGGTCTCTGCTTTACCAAAACCTTAAATAAAATAACTTTCATTGACTGAAAATCTTAGCTTAGAACCATATTTGCAGGTTTTGAATTGTTGTTGATAAATGCAGTGTTAATGATCTGACAGATACAAGCTTTTTGTCTAAATAGAACCATCTCTTGAATTTCTTTTGTTAATGTTAATTGGTATCTCATGTTCAGGGGAGGTTAAAATTGGCTGGCTGGGTTCCCTCACTTTCTTTGTGTATGTGATTATGGTGCTGATAGCCTAACTATGAACTTCCTTGCGCAGTGCTGCTAGTAGCTTCCAGTCTGATAGATGAGTATTTCTAGAAATTAGAAGTAATTGAATCTCAGCACTTAACTAATGCCTTGAGTGCTGTTTGAAAAGAGACCACCAGCTGTGTTGGGTTGAATTAATTGTTCTTATTTCAGTGATGTGTGTGTCTATCCAGTGAGAACCGAAAATAACGTTTTCATTTCAGGGATGTTTGTGGGTTGATTGGAAGCAGGGTAGTTAAAGCACTAGAACTCTGCCTCTGTTCTTGCTAGGTTTTCAGTCCAGAATTGAAAGGAGTGTATTCCTAACGTGTATATACTTCTCACTATAATGCTGTGCAGGTTTTCCATCTGAAATGCCTCAGTCTTTAACTTACAACCTATGTTCAATACCCTATGAGGAACTCTGCTAAATATGTTTGAGATTGTGGTGTTTCTGGTACCTTTTCTAAACCAAGCACAGTTTCTGCTGTTCTGTAAAATGGTAAAGAAATCTTTTCAATTCAGCAGTATATGTGGATATTGCAGAGCTCAGAAGGCTTTTAGGGTTTATGCCAAAAAAATCCAGTGGTGGTGTTTGTTCAGTGACAGAACTAAGTGCAAATGCTAAATTGTTATGTGTATCAGGGCCAAAGTGAGATGAAGCCTTTTAACTTTCTGGGCTAACATCTCCCAAATGTATTTCTTAAAAGATTGATAAAAGGACAAGGAGATGGTGTGGCTTTGACCAGATGTGGACACAGCTGTGTGTAATCAAAGCAGGAAAGCTGCACAACTGTGTGCCTGAACTGTTCGCATGCTGGGCCGACTGGTACTCATGGGGACTCGGGTTCCTTTATATACCCCATGTTTCTTCCCCTTCTGCCTTCTCAGCAGATATGCATGTAGACCAAGTACTTGAATGATGTGCTGTGTCAAAAAAGAGTACATTGACACGAATGATGGCTGCAAGTGTTGGGAGATTCAGCCATCTCCTTTCATAGGATAAACCGTATGGTTTGCTTCTAGAATGCTTGTCTTCCTTTTTAAAAGTTCATACACAGTGAAGGTGTGCAAATACTATGCTTCTGTGAACAATCTAGACAATGTGCAGGCTTTTTTATTTTATTGCAACTTCTTTAAGAAAACAGTCTTGTTCTTAAGGCTGAATTTTAATTGAGATGAGAAACATCCATGTGAAGTGGCTGGAACTAGCAGTGTGAAGCTATGCAGCATTGCCTTACAAAAACGAATGAGTTCATATTGGGTAATTCCCTGAAGGACCCATTTCTCCCATTGTCTGCATTTTAAGATATCTATAATGCAATATACAATCTATTTTTTGCCTGGTATGCATGCAAATACTATTGCATGCATAGTATACTAGTGTATACACTACTTAGTGCTCCGTTACAGAGTTTTCTTGCAGTTTTGTACAACTGGATTTTGTTTAATGTGTGCTGTTCCATGCCAGAACAAAGGGCTACAGATTATTCCATTATATACAGTGGAAAATGATTCAGAAGCATCAGTTTGGAGGTTTTAATAAAAATGCAGGTTTTGCATGTGAAAAATTGTCTTTAGTACAACATCCTTCATAATAATTTTGGGGGTGTAAAGCTCAGAATTTTAACCAGGTCTTTATTCAGATTTGATTTCGTATTTTTAGAGTAGTTTTTAAAATATCTGTAAACATACAGAAACATTTGCTATGCCAAATATGTCTGCTGATCCTAGATTATTTGTTGCCTTTTACGGAAGTAACCTAAACTTGTTCTTCACATCCAGGCTGCTAATAGAATCATAATGAACTAAACCATGCAACTTTTAAATGGTCGTAACAAATTTTTCTCTGAATTATATCTGGGTATATTTAATTTTCAGGCTTATTTTGTTGCACAGTGAATGTTATCTGACAGTATTCAGTGTTTTGAGGGGGGTGAAAAAAAGGAAGGCAGGTTTCTATATCAGGTAGTCCTTGCTGCATCTGTTATGTGAACAGTGCCATTTTGAGTAACTTGTGGATGGTTAGTTGATACTGTGATATTTTTTCCCTTACTCCCTTTGTGCATAGTGTTATATTTTTCTTTAATATGGTGAGTTACAGCAGCTGTCTTGCAGTCCCTGTATTATGGAAGTTACATGGGACATAGCATGTTTGGAGACTCAGTTAGGTTTGGCCCACATGATGTAAAAAAGGGAAAAATGGATTCTGTCAAATCAGTTGAAGATCATGCTAAAGAGGAAACAGATCTTTATTATGCAGAAACCATTACAGGAAAACCACAATTAATATATAAAATTTGGTATGTCCAGCTGCTGAAAAACCACCAGATACAATGTAAGCACGTTAAAAAGAGGAACAGTCCCCCGCTTCCCACCCTTCCCAAACCCGAACAGTTTGGACTTTGTAATTTTGACCATATTTGCTTTCTGTTGCAAAAAATAGCAAAAGATTTCCCCATATTCAGCAAGCTTTGCAGCTACTAATAGGTCTTCTCTACACTCTTAAATATTTTCAGTGTCTCCACTTAAGAATTTTATTAAATGTAGGAACAAAAGGGCAATTAATTGCACTGGAAGAATATAGTATTTGCAATATTATCACAAAAATCCCAAAATGAAACCTTGGTGCTGCATTTCTGCCTGGGACATTTGTAGGTACTTTGTCTCCTTAGCATGTGATCCTTGAAATCATGCATGACTGTTTTTAGGAATATATTTGCTGTGGCCATAATGTTAAAAAATTAACTGTTACAAATACCCATCTTATAAGACTAAACCATTTGTATCCACAAGGATGGAACATCCTGAGCTCCAAAAGTAGTCAGCATAAATTACAGGTAATCTTTACCTATACAAACCAGACTTCTAGGTTTCAACCTGAACTTTAGCAATGTCAATCCAAATCTGAACTTCTGTATATGAAATAGTTGAATGGAAAATCTTGAAGCTTTCCGTATTATTAATGTATAAAGAATTCTGTCTCTTGATTATTGTAGACTGAAAGCAGTTCGTGCCTTTGTTCTTAATATTTTTTTTCATCTATTCAGGCCTTAACTAAGTCAAAAGATGTATTTTTCCTCTTTGAAATGTTTTTTTTTCTAAGGAAATGTGTGTTTTTAAATAAGCTCTAAGGACATTGATTTGGGGCACAAGTACTTAACATTTTTTGAAGAGGTTTTATAAGAGTACACATTCCTTATATCTTTGCCAGATTGCAAAGCCATGTAGTGATGAATCACTTCGCTAGATGAAGTTCAAAATCATGACCTCTATACAGTGAAAAGTATACAAGCTACAGTTTGGAAAGAAAAAATAACATTTAAATGCTGGTTACTCCAACTGGTCCTGTAATACCTACTTGCTTCTTTTACAGAAACACTGTGACGCTCTATCCATTGGTGTAAGGATATTTTTCAGTTACATAGCGACTGGAGTCAATGACTTCAGACTGAAAAAGGTTGGTTTTGAGCCTATAGACCATGATAGTTATTAACAGTGAGGGAACATTCATGTTTGTGTAAATACCTAGCCACGTATACTCGTAGGTCTAGAGCTGTGTTTGTATCTAGTGCATGGGTTTAACTTTAAGCTGACATAATATGCAAAGCATTTAAGGAATTTTGTATGCTTTGTGGAACAGAAAAAAATCCTGAAAAAGGGGAACAGTGTGGCTTTTTTTAATCAAAAAGCTCTATTATTGGACCAATAAAATAAAATTTTGTGATAACTGCTTTTGCCATCAGTGATGGCTTGTATCTTAGAACTGGGCAGTTTTCCCATAACCGTAGTGTTGATGTTCCCCTTTTAAACCTGTTAATTTTACTAAATTACTTATGTTACAAATTAACTTCATCACAGTATTTTAATTAAGTGTGTTCATAGTAATTTTAAAAATAGCCGACTGGGATAGGTCATTTAATTATATTTTATCTGTAAGAAAGCATTAGCTCTGCTGCAACTGATAGCTAACAAGGCCATCTGCAATGCCTTTCAGTTCACTCACACTGAATTGTTCAGATAAAGACTGTCAAGTGCTGCCTAAATAAGGAAGGAGCCTTGGTAGAGTTAAGTGCAGTGGAGGACACAAATGAAGCATTGATTCTAGGCATGCTGTAGGGTCTGAGCCCTTTCCTGCAGCACTGAACCTTTTTAAGAGTTTTCATTGTTGTTTTCTGCAAAGTATTAAAATGCGAGTATCTGTCATTCAGGATCTCAGGGAAGATGAAAATGAGGAAGGAGAAGAAGAAGAAAAGGTGAGTTAGACCCTAATAGCTTTAAAAAAGTATGTATTTCCTACTATTGTTACCCTTTTAAAACAAGAAACCTGGAATGATTACCTTTCTCTTACAGGTCTTCCTTAAGCCTGTTATTGAAGACAGAAATATGGAACTTGCCCGAAAATGCAGTGAAATAATAAGTGATGTAAGTGACGGTGCCTGCATTCTTACATTTACATTTATCTTTTCAAGTGGGTTTATATTTATGATATGTACTTTTTCAGGTATGTACTGTGCAGCATGGGCCTATCCAAGGCTCACGTATAAAAGCACACAAAATAGTAGAAAAACCTACTCTGGTACCTTAAATTATCAGTTGCAGAAGGATGAGCTTTTCAGAGCACTTGGATAGTATGAAGCATAGGCCCTAGGAAGGAAGATGTTCCAAAAAGTGGGTCTCACTCGGAGAGCGTCTCCCATGAGACTGATTTCACTGGGAAAATGCAGTATTTTTTCTAGGCTAATGAAGTTAGATTGGTTAGAACAGGGCTTGGTGCCTATATACATAGCTGTAAGGAGGGAGGATAAAAATAAAACAGATGAATTTTTAGTGTTATCTGTTAATCTGTGGTGATAGATGCTCAAAACTGCTTAGCATATTATTATTGACTTACACTTATAGGAAGAATCCATTGAAATACCAGAATATCTTTTAAAATTATTTAGCTAGCAAATTCTTGACTTAGTTACTGTGGATTTTTAAAACTGTTGATCAGATATAGGCATTTTATCATAGATCAGATCCAAGACATTTTAAATTGAACGAGATCCAATTGCGTCAATGTAAGAGCTTCAGTTTTTCCTTGGTGGAAGTTTATTTCTCTGTCAGTCTGGGAAAGTGTGTTTGAAGAGTAACTTTGTCCCTTCATGTACATGGGAGCTAGAGTGATATTTCTTCTGTGAGGATGGTGGCTGGCAGCAGGGGAGACATTATTGGGGAGAGAGTGACTTGCTTTAACAAGTATTTTTCTAAAGAAACGGAAAAATGATGTCTGGGCTTGTGTTGTAATCTGATACTTCCATTTGGGATGTTACTGTTCAAGGTGAATGAATATGTTGATTTTACAAGAATAGAACATACAGAATGTACAGTTATGGTATAAATTAGTAGGGGTTATTTGTCAGAAAAGAATAGGTTACTCAGTAAAACAGTATCTGGGATGTGTAGATGTTATAGTGCTGGCTTGAAAGTGTGACTTGGCAAGGTCTGATGATACTTCAGTTTTCATAGAAAAAGTGCTGAAAATTGGTTATAGGTCCTTAAAAGAAGCTACCAAGATAGCTCCCTTCTAATCTCAAGCTATTTTAGGAAGCAGTAGAGGTTATTAATATTTTTGCTGATGGTTATCTACATGCTTTCTTTGGGAAAAGAATGGCATATGGTACAATAAGTGCCTGTCATCTCATGTAAAGGCCAAAATGAAAATGGACCTGGAGCACTTATCTGACCCAAAATTCATTTATTGCTTCCATGCAACTTGTTTCTAAACAGGGTTGCTGTTCTTAAAGGCAAAAACTCCTTGAAAAATACTGAAGAAATATTTTCTTCAATTGGAAAGGGATTCTTACTGTGCTGTGTACCCATTAGAAGTAATGTTGGCTGTGGCTGTTAATTAACTGGTAAATGGAGTGGCTGTATTTTCTCTGATTTTCTGCAGGGGCTTGGGACCTGAGGTGAATAGCTAAGTCAAGTCAGGTTTCTGAAGCCTGTAATTGTTCAGGGATGTGGGCTTTTGCTGAAAACTTGTTATGTGTTTAGCCTGCAAATGTGTTAAATTTTCCTTGAGATGTGTAAATAAATGTCTTTAATGCTTTCAAAGCAGTAGTAATATGCAATGGTCCAGACCAATTTAATTTCAAAGAAGAGACTTTGTGTTTAAAAACGGCATCCAAATTTGGGGCCATATTCAGCCTCTGCTGAAATCAGTAGATGTTCCTTCATTGCCTTGAATGGAATATGTGTATGTATAAGGGGGTGAATTTTGTTTCCCAAAACTTTTGCTATAATTGAAATTTCTTATGACCAGTGAAGTCCTTGGTGCTGGTGGGTAAGTTCCTCACCTTGAACACTTCATTGTGGAGGCAAATAAGTTTGCGTTCTTGCGTTTGATTTTTGACTCATTAATGTTCAGAACTTTTTATATTTTTTTTATTCTTTTTTGAATGAATCTTTGCACTAACCGCTGTTCATGTGAATGCTTCATTGATGTACATCTGTACATTTTATACAACAATGGTTTTATGGGGCTTGAAGTTTGGCCCTAAGATGACCTTGAGACAGCAGCCTGTGTCCTTGCTGACCACGAGACTGGGTGATTGTCCTTTTCTGCTGGTGGGGCTGTCAGCACAGCTGTCATCAGAACACAGCGCCAGGAGCACTCATGGCTAAGATACTGGGGTTGCATTCCGCTTGCTCTACGTTCTTTGCAGGCTGACTTTAATTTGGCAATATGGCTTTAAAAAAGTGTTACAATGGCTGCCCTTAGTGCATGTGTAACTGTCAGCCTTGAACTGCATGTAGGGGAAATTGTGAAGTGTTTATGTGCTCTGGTTCTTGAGGAAATCCCTGTTTTCATTTGAGGTTGGCATACAACCCATGTGGCGTTGTATGTTCTGTGACAGTGATACCCCCTGGATTGTTTTTCCCTAAAGTAATTTCATTTAATCTCCCTTCATTATGCAATTTTATTCCACAGATGTTTTTGAAACTGTCATGTGTGTTTGATTTATATGAATTACCTTCCTTTCCAGGCCTTTTCTTTTTCATAGTGAAGTGGAGTCTGTCCATTTGCTTGTATTACTTACATTTTGGTATACTTTCATCTCTTCTTTGTTTTGATTGTGTGATGTGATGTTGTGAATAATGATATAAGCAGAGAGGGGAATTATTATGTGAATAAAATGATCATTGACCAAAGTATAATAATTCTTTTTGGTAGAGATGCAGACATTCTGCTTCTGAAGATTCTGCTGAATTTTGGCAACATATGTTACCAGTGCTTCTTTTCCTCTATAGCAAAAACTAGTACTCCTTGCCATTTGACTGTTCTTGTACAGAGTCCAACTTTGCTTTATCATGTCTCTTTATTATAAAACAAGGGACAAAGACTTGACTAGAGTCAAGTGAAGAAACTGAATGCCTTCCCACTGATATCAATAGGCTTGTGACCATCTAATTCAGGATGGAGCTGTTCCTCTGGGCTCACCATTACTAGTCACAGCCTCTAACTCAAGAGGACTTTGAGGTACAAATTGCTGGAGACTAGTAAAATACTCTGGGGCAATGATACCATATGCTTGCCCCCATTCTCATACTTTCCTCTAGGTTTCTGTGGCCACAGAGAATTTTGTGTTAGGTGGATCCGTGGTCTGGCACAGCTCTTAGTCTTATGAGAAATTATAAATTAAGAAATGTAAGGATGGAAAGGCAATTTGTGTTGGAAAAAAGTTCCCTTTTGGTCTAGCGTAAGAGCTAGATAAGAAGGTTCAGACCTTTTTGTGGCTTTTCTAAGCTTAAGTGGGTCTTTGAGAGATCACATCTCTGTTATGGATCTTGGCATGATGACTGTCAACATAGTTACATTACTGATGTCAAGATACTAAGAACAGTTTTTTCAGTATACTTATATGAAAATTAGATTAATATGTGCCCCTGAATACAAAGGAAAGGTGGCTGATTGGATTAAGCTGTTACCGTCAGAGCCTTTCCTTGAGCCCACAGTCTCCTCATATGTTTCCCTTGTGGAAAAGGCTGATGGAACAGGTCATGGGCAAGATGAATTTTCTTGGTGAGCCAGGAAGCCTCAGCCTAAAGATTGGATGTCCTTGTTGTATAAAGTTGATCTTGCCATATAACATCCATTAAGGAAAAAAAATGCAATTTGAAGCTTACTGTTTTGGTGGTTTTCTAGGAATTTGAATCCACTTTTACTGGGTAGCTGTGCTGCTGGTCAGAGTAGTGCTATGATGAGTCAGGGAAAAAAGAGATCAGGAGAGAGCTAATAAAAATTGGGCCCTTGGTAAGCTATTGGACTTCAAAAGTGTATCAAAAGAGCAGTGGTGGCTCCAGGCCATCATTTGCAAATTTTTCCTATTAGCCCTTTTTTTCGCAAGGTTTACCAGATCTGTTGAACCTGAACAGCATATTTTGTGAAGATTAAGTCACTCACAGGCAAAATTTCCTATTCAGTATTTTATACATTTGAACCTGTAACCTCAAACTTTGAAGAGAAATATTAACTTCTCTGCATATTCCTTCCACCCATTGGTCATGTTCAGTCATAGCCAACCTGTTAAGCCTCTTGCTTATGTCATTTACAATAAATACACTTTTTAATTGCAGTTGTCGTGACTTCATTATACTTGCCCCATTTCATCTTCCATCTTTCTGATTTCAAGCAGTGCAGACAATTCTGTAGCAGAATGGAGTGTGTTGGATCAGAGTTTGACCACACATTTTCTTATATGTCCTTTCTGTATTTCTTATTTGAGCCTACGTGCATTTTGTGGCCTCTATGGGTTACTATAATAGATGTGAAAAAGTAGTAAGGAGGCGGCATTAGTCCTTTACTACTTTCAGTTATTTTGAAAGCATGATTTCTACAGCAGAATGACTTTATTTCTTCTAGTTGTGTTGTGTTGTGTCCCCCCAATTAAGAGATACCTTAGGAGGCCTGCATGTTTGATTTTTAAATGTAATTATTGCTCTGTAATTAAAATGGATGTAATTAGAGAGAGCTCTCAGTTTTCTGTGGTGATTTATCTAAGTTGTGAGAAGCAAAACTCTCCCACCTCCTCTACCAGAATCTCAGCTTTACAGGGAGTCCTACTGGGAACTCCCATCAAACCTGACCAGTAGACAGTCAGCTCTTTAGAGTTCCTGCATCACTTTTTGGCTGTGTCGCCGTGAATGACCGTAATTCACTGATGCTTTTTTTAAGCTGCTCATGCACACATTCTTCCCCACCCACCCCCTTACATGTGTGACAGCACACTTGTGCAGGTTGACAGTAAGTGCCTGCCCATGCTTATCATAAATCTGCCCATTTTGTGTATTGCTCTGTGATTACCTAGGAATGTGGTGTCACACACAGATTACATGAACCATTGAATTTGTGTGTCCCTGGGTAAAGTGATGACACACAGTAATTTTACAGCCGTTGTTCACCAAACAATTTTGATTTAGAATACACTGTAATCCACAAAGGCAGAAAATATGGTTAAGTAATGAGATGTAGATTCCTTCAGTAGTCAAAATGTGGATGAGCTCAGTAGTAACCAAAATTATTTCCTGTGTGAGGACTATGTAGTCATCAGTTTGAGATGAACTTGGCACTAGCCAAAATGGATTACATTTTGTGGTGGACAAAAATTTTGCATCAAAAAGTACAGGAGCTGAGTCTGTGTAAGCTGCCATGCTTCTCATGAATTTTCCAAGTCCCTGTAGAGGAGCATAGATCAGAACTTGTGATATCCATTAAGGATTCAGAGAAAGAGGAAATTAAGACTGCATATTTCTGTAATGCTCAGATGCAGATCATATTGCTTCTGTCAGTGCTTGTCAGCAAGTCTGGAGTACATAAATGCAAGCTGCTGTTGTGCAGAATGTGAAAATGAGGTTAGAGGAATGGTACCAGATAATAACCATGAAAGCTTAATACTAAATAATTCAATTTGCATTGAACTAAACTATTCTATGTACAAAGAAGGAAAGGTCACTTGTTTTGCATCAAAAAATGGCTCGATTTAAAATTAAAATGCTCTCTAACTCTGATATTACCTGCATGTCATGACTGTTAGGGTGCTTTGTAGGCAATGATTTGGCACTGGTCTTCTAAATTTCTTCATTTAACTCTTGGATTTGTGAAGTATTTGGCAGTGGCTTTTGATTGTGTTGTACAGATTCAATGCTTGCTAGGTTTGTGTTATAAGATAGTTTAACAATTTTATCTTCAATTCTTCTTTCTTTAGAGATACTGGAGCACAGTGGTGAAAATGTGCTGTAGATGTAGAAAAAAATAATATCTTTTCATGGTTTAGTGGTAGACTCGGCAGTGTTATGTTTATGGTTGGACTCAATGGTATTAAAGGTCTCTTCCATCTTAAATTATTTTATAGTTTTATGATTTTTATTACAAGAGTTCTGTTAATTTTACGTAGCCCTGGTACTATGTGTTAGAACTGGATGTTCCCCTGTGTGGCCTAATTTGATCCAGCTTGAGGTATTTGCAATCCACTCAGCATAGTATCCATAGATAATAACAAACAAATTATTATTATTATTATTATTATTATTATTATTATTATTATTATTATTATTAAGCCATTGTTTGTTTTTCTGTTTTTTTTAAGAGCAATTAAACTTCATTTTTCTCCTCTCCATAGGTACACTATAAAGAAGAGTTTAAAAAGTCTAAAGGCAAGTGCATATTTGTACCTGACACCCCACAGCTAAAACATGTGAAAAATCTTGGTGCTTTTATTTCTGAGGTAAGACCTAAAAGACTGAAGAATTCTGTTTGCTTCCTATCCCTAATAGAAACTATCTGAATTGAATATGGTGTATTTTATCAGGGGAAGGATGACATATTTCAAATAACAATTCTATTTAAAACTAAAGTGACTAAGCACTGTAATTAGTGTATACTGTATATATATGTAATTTTAATTTGGAATTATTCAACACTTTTATTCTGGGATTCCAAGATGTTCTAGCTGTTAATAAAACATCTTGGCCGTTAACTGAGGCAGTCTTAGCTATCCCATTTTATGGATGGATAAACTGAGGAGTAGGAAAGGGATTTCTTATTAGTTATTTTGCAGAGATGAGGTTTGCAAATTATACCTGTGCATAATCTCCCGGCTGTGGAGAAATCACAGGCTGACTCTCAAACAGAATGGGAGAGGGAAACTTGTTCTCCTTCATCAAGGGGACTGGGTCAGACATAAGGTCAATGCCATCTGCAGGTCACCTGAGCACTTGCATGCGTATATATATGCATAACCATGTCAAAGTTCTTAGGCCTTTGTGTGTGCACAGGCACACGCAGACACAACTGTATTGGCAAAGAGAATGGCAGCTTCCAAAATGCTAGAGCAGTGCTCTGTGTCCCAGGTACAAGGTGTTTCTGATCATTTTTCCAGGTGAGAACAGCAGCAGGAGTTTTACCTGACAGAGTTACTTTTGTTAAGGAATTGCTGGTTCTGAGTGATTTAGAATCATAGAATTGTGGAATGTTGAAAGGACCTTAAATATCACCTAGTTCCAGGTCCCCTGCCACAGGCAGGGACACCTTCCACTGGACCACGTTGCTCAAAGCCCCACCCAACCTGGCCTTGCACGCTTCTAGGGAGGGGACATCCACACCTTCTCTGGGCAACCTGTGCCAGTGTCTCACCACCCTCACAGTGAAGAACTTCCTAATATCCAGTCGAAGTCTATCTTCCTTTAGTTTGAACATGTTT
>VZRW01003390.1:2847-83917 GCA_013398125.1 Aegotheles bennettii | reverse complement strand
CTGTGATTCTGTGATTCCCTTAACCACTGATGTTGCAATCCCATCGTAGAAGATCACCAAATTTGTCAGGCATGATTCACATCTGGTGAAGCCGTGTTGTTTGTGATCAACCACCTCTTCATTTTCTATATGCCTTAGCAGAGCCTTCAGGAGGATCTGCTCCATAGGTCAGAACTAAACATTTACATGGCAAAGAACTTCTAGCAGTATGGCTTAACATTTATGCGGTCAGTTTTCTGACTCACAGTTTTATTACAACATGACCTTCAATGACATTTGTTTTTTAAAATTTCATTTGCGGAACAACTGCCATGGCAAAGAGCTTGAATAGAAAGGGATGAGTGATTTTAGAGAACCCCAGGTGTGACTGCATTCCGCAAAGAAAATTTCAGCTTGCTAAAGGAGCTTGTTAGGCAAAGGACTAAAACCGCGTGTTAACACAAATGAAGACATGAGATCAGATTTACAGCTGAGGGATCTAGAAGGCATTACTTCAAAGTCATGCATCATTTAAAATCATCATTTCCTGAGTGACACATGAAACTTCTGAAAGCTGAAGTAACTGAAAAGGGGGTGGGGATCCTGGTAGGTGTTCTACTTAAAAAAGTGTCATGGTTTAATGCCGGGCCAGCAATTAAACAAATGACAAATGCTCTCTATTACCCCTCTCCCTTTCCAGAAAAGGAAAGGAGAGAGAATAAGGGAGAGAAACTTATGGGTTGGAAAGTAAACTACACAGTTTTAATGAAACAGTAATGATGGAAATGAAAGTAATGAAATATAGACAAATATACACAAAACTAATATCACCCTTCCCTCCCAGTAACACTGAAAAACATGCTGTTAAATTCAGCAAGTACAGCTACTTAGAAGAGACATAACTGAAAAGTAAAATTACTAAAAGAAAAATTAGTTCTATCCTGGCTCAATCCAGGACAAAAAGCCATAATTTCCTTCTGTTTTTTGCAGAAACAGACCTCTGACAACCACACAGTGTTCCTCCATCATCAGACAGTCACTTGATCTGGAGTAAAATTCACCCCAATGAAGAGAGCTGACACAGACTAAGACAATGAGTCACTCAGCTCCACATTTTCAGAGAATGCTGCTGTCACATTCAGGCACCAAAATGAGGGTCAGGTAGTCACTAGTGGTGAACGTTCAGCAGCTCCCTTCATTAAATTGGTAACCCGATTTCCTAAAGAGTTTCAGAGCCCTTTTGAAAAATTAGTCACCGAATCAGAAAGACTAGTTTATTCTGAAGAGTGAGATGGGACTTAAGTGCAGTTTAGCCTTCTGCAGAGGGAAAGAAGGCACAGAGACTGAAAAATTACACAGACTGAAATCACCTCAAAAATTGTTACCTCCAAAGAGCATTCTGTTCTGCTGTTGATTGTAAAGGCCATTAGATAGATGTGCTATTACATTTGACAATAAAAATTAGCATTGAAACTTAATGTATATATTTCCAAACTAAGGTCAGATCTGGTCTCCTTAGTTCACCTCAAAACAGCTCCTAAAGCAATGCTAAGTGGATCCACAAACTGCCCAGTATGTCAGGCTTTCCTTAATTTCCAGGTATAACAATTTATCCAAGAACACATTTCTTAGGTAAGGGCCACTTCATTTTAATTGCTTCATCAAGCATCATCAGCACACAAGCAAGTGAAGCTTCCTTCTGTATTTGTGCATGTTATATTCTCTCCACAGGTATGGGACCCCATCTTGCACTCATCAATATCTGTCACCCCAACCGTCTGCAGTTAGAAGAACAAAATGCCTCAGAGCACCAGTTAAAATGGCAGCAGTTGCAGCATTGCAGTCTCCTGGCAGTGGGGAAAAGCAGTGAAGACCTTCCCTTTGCAAATATGCCTTCATGGAAAATGTAACGGAAAAGCAACCAGCATACTTTCTATGTCAATTAACCACAGTCTCCCCAGCCTGTCAGAACATGCTACGCTGCTGCAGAAGCTCTCCACAGGGAGAACGAAGGAAAGGCTTCCCCATGAAACTTAATAAGTAGAGTAGAATTGAAGAGAAGACTTATTTGTACTAGATATATTCTCTTGGCATTGCTAGTCGTAACTTGCACCCTGGATGAGTACTAGAGTACTGTCAGTTGGCATTAAGACAACAGAAGGGTTTGGGAGAGTTGCTCACCCCTGCATCACCTGCCTGGTTCACCTAGACAAAACGTTTAGACAGAAGGAAAGGGTCTAGAAACCTACAGGTTTATCCAGTTTGTGTAAGTACTTAAATAAGTGAGCCTCTGAATTACTATGAAGAGACTCCCTGATTACAACAAGAGTTTCCAGGCTCAGAACCTGCATTAGGCTCATATATACCTCTTGTCCACATCCTGCTGCACAGCCTCACACTGCCTCTACGCCTTCTCTAGCACAGCCCATGGCCGCAGCTACTGCCAGGATGACACTCATCTCCTGGGCTGGCACCTGCATAGTGCTAAGGGCCTTAAGCACCCCCCGTAAAGGTGGGAACTTTTTCACATACCAGAGTTTGGGAGTCTCCGATTCATTTTATGAACTGTCAGCATAATACACGTGCCAAGTCTACGTTGGGGAAACAAAATCACAGATCTGCCAACCCAATTTGTGTGAAATTATTGCTTAAACCACTGAAACATTTTCTACTGTAAAATTAATAGGATCTGGCCTAAAACAGTACAGAAAATTCAGAACAAATTCAAAAGCAAAAATACAGGAACAAAACTGTTGCAACACATTCCAAGAAATGTGATTTCAACAACACAACACGAACTCATGTTGTACCATCTCTGGATGTACTGACACATTTCTGAACACTGTGCATGCATGCAGGCATCTAAAAACAAAGTACAAAATCACTTACCAGTTTCTGGTACCAGTTTCTATACTACATTTCAAGTCATCAAACACAAAATTCGTTTCAATTCTGTTTACATCATAACAACATTGCAACGTTTATAAAATGCTGTGAAAACATTTTACCATCTTCTGGACTTAAAGACTTCAGGAAGATAATGGACTGTTTTTCAATAATAGTGGTAGGTACCACAAGAATTCTAGCTGAGCAACAATACCACAGACAGTGAGAGTCCAGGGCTGCCTGGGGGCATGCATTGCAGGTGGTGCAGGGATATCAGGAGGAGCTTGTTTCTTATGTCTGCACTTCCAAACATCCTGAACGACATCAGCTCGGGACCTCTGATTACTGCAGGCAGAATGCCTTTTCAAAGATCCTGTCTCTGATACTTTCTACACCCTGCCAATAATAATGATATTGGTTTTAATATTTCAGTCATCCTTATCTGTGTTGAAAAAACAAAGTCCACTGAAGACTGTAAGAATTGGATCAAATTTAATGGGCTTTGAATTAGGCTATAAAGGAGAAAGGAAAAAGGAAAAGACAAAACAGAAGTGAAAACTCTCATAAAGCTCTGAACAAACTGTGTTAGTCAAATACGGGGGGAGGGGGGGGAAGCTTCCTATTCCTTTGTATTTACTGCTAAAATGGATTTAAAAATTTAAGTAATGTAGGGAATCAACTAAAGGCCTGGCATTAGAGCTGGATGGGAAAATGGGGTCTGATTATTAACAAGACTCTAAATGTACTCAAGTTGTCAGTGTCAAGACCTTGAGCCTCGTGCCTATTAAACAGAGCTGGAATTATTTGATGAGTATTATGACACACTCAATATCTTCTTTCGTTTATGCCAATGATTTCCAATAAAGCTCTACTGCTTCACCTCCATTTCCCTCCTTCCCTTCACTCTTCCTCTCTCTTCTGCTGTAGCTACTAAAATGAGTGTAAACACTGAGAGGAGGTATCCAGTGACAACTAGAAGCTTTGCGTATTTATCCGCTGCTGAGGTTATCCACCCTTCAAACAGGAATGAAAGAATCAAAAAGGAAGAAATGTAAATGTCAACTGTGTGGGGGAGCCACTTTTATGATCTGTGTCCCTAGCAGATTTTTCAAAAAGAACCAGAACAGCTCATTTGACAGCTTCACATCTTGACGCAAGGCTAGCTGAAACCATAAGATGTGTCTCTTGTTCATCCATCCTGCACCAGTTTTCCAGACACAGCACAGCCCTCACACATGCCCGTACCATAGCAATGGACTCCATCTCCAGTGTAGCCCTCCAGGCATTTACAGACGTAGCCCCCTTCTGTATTGATACAGCCTGACACATTTTGGTTACAGCGGTCCATATTTAGAGCACACTCATCAACATCTGTGAGACAAACAAGGAGATGGAACACAAGGGTCATGCAACCATAACGTAAATCAAGAAAAAGAAACATCTACATCGTTAAACTCTCTCAGACTATGCTGTCACTTGTCATTTGTGCATCTGAAGCAAATGGGAAGAGAAAGGCTTTGTGGTCTTTTCTTGGTGTGAAATTTGATGTGGATGTTCTAAAGAGCCTAAGATGGTCAACTAGCTACTTTCAACTGGAGCCCTAGAGGTTCCACAAATACAACTTGCTTCAAAAAAAATCCCATTTGGAGGGAATGATCCAATTCAAAACTAGCTTTGTATTCTTAAACCCTACTCAGAGAGAAACTTTATCCTGAGAAAGAACATGTAAGATTAAAAAAAAATGGTACCTCAGTGAAAAAAAATGACACCCATTTCACCTTTCTTTTTTTTTTCTTTTTCGTACCAACAATGACTCCTACGAGTCCTCATGCTTAGCTACCAAATGGTAAACTGTTCTGTTCCTAACACCTTCCTCTCTTGGCTTTTATGAGTACAAAGTGCTTCCATTTATATTGTATGCAAGTCCAAAAACTTAAAGATCACTCTGATCAGTGTGTTGTCTGATTGTTAGAGTCTCTTTCTAGTGCTAGAAAGAAACAAGCAGCATTTTCACATAAACATTACATCAGGAATACTAATTGTTAAGAGATTCCTTAATACATGCTTCTAAATTTTACAGCAACTATCATGTCTATGGACTGAGTTTTTATAATTAGGCAATTTTTACAAATAAATACATTATACTTTTATTCCTTTTATCTCTGTTATTGCTTGTTAATATTAATAGGATTAACACTCATGACACAGGAAAAATAAGGCATGTGATAATTAGCCATCTCATATCACATGCTCTCTGCTCTGTCTTTCAAAACAAGCAATACCATTGACCTTTCTGTGATGTCTCAAGCAGCAGAGCTGCCAATGAGAAAAGACAGATTTTCTTCCTTTCCTCCAATCAACAGTTTCCCAGAAGGTTGTGTTAATGTCTTTTATTACCATAGCATGATTTCCCCTTCCTGGTAAATCCTTTCAAACACCGGCACATAGCACCGTCTTCCAGCAAAACACACTGTGCATTGACATCACATTCTAGTGCAGCGCAGTCATCTTGATCTATAGCATAAACAAAATCAAAAAACCTGCTAGATGCATTTGAATAGATCAAAGGAGGTACTGCATACAAATAAAAAAATCACTAACCAACAAAACAAAAAACTAAGAAGAAACCCAGAATATAAAGTCAATGAGTTTACTACAATTTTGTTTAGAGAAACTTAATATACTTATCAAATCTAAGGGAGAGGCTTTCACAAGTGTTCCAAATCAGAAATGTTTGTTCCAGAGAACCTGGATATTATCAGGTTTTGTTAATGTAGTGAAGGAACACAGAGACAAACAAGAAAACAGTCCTACCTGGCATAATTGCATAGACTCAACTTCTTGTAAGAAAGTTAAGAACATGCATGAATGCTACCAATCTTGACACTGAGCCTTTCTTCCTTTAAGGCCTCTGATTTCTTTCTGTTCTATAAACCTGTTCAGAGCCTCACAGTAAATAGAAGGAAGACAGTCATCAGACTCTACCTGATACCATGATTTCAGCCATCAACAAAATGCTGGTTTTCTGTGTTTCCCCACTATCCATACCCTTGAATATCCCACTGCTTTGTGTGCTCTGGAGCAAGGTCTCTGGTGTTGGCATTGGCACTACCTCCTTGTGCACAAAGATACTTCCTGAAAAAGACAGAACGTCACACAGGCTATTTACATCTACTGAACTAAATTTCTAATTTCCCATCACATGTCTATTTTCCAATAATAATAGTGGTTTCCTTTTAAAATAAACATCAGCACCTTCCCAGACTAGCCTGTTTCTGGCCTCAGATTATTCCTAAAACCACATACTGCTAGATTTACTCAAATATGAAAGATGAGGAATGCAACATTTCTCTTACTGCTAATATGCCAAGGGAAAAATTACAACATTCAGACAACATGTTATTGTCCCAGGACAACACCCCAGTGCCTTCATTCTTCAGAGAAACCATCATTCATTATGTAGATCAAGATGAATATTTTCCAATGCTATCTGTCAGTATCTTTAAGGGTTTTGGGAGGGTCTTTTTTGGAACTGGAGGATTGTACCTGCTGTTGTGTTGGAAGCATCCAGAGCATGACAGGTTTTTCCATCTTGAGTTTTCCCATGTCCTGGATAGCACATACAATCGGCAACTCCAAAATTGTTTTCACAGATCTGATCACAGCCACCATTCTCATAAAGACAAGGATTTGCCCCTAATGCAGAAAAACAGGCAACTTAACAAGCTACAGTTGGAAAAATAATAAGGACTGACAAAAAGTAGGTATCATTGGTTTTGTTTAATTTCCTTTATTATTTCTCCTTTAATATTTAGAGTCCTAACATTCCCTGAAAGAATGTTACAAAGGAGTAGGTAACCTGTGATTACCTTCTCTCAATCCTGATCTTTTCAACTACTTTTTTCTGCTTACAGGGAGACTGTTCCCAACAGAAAATCAAATTATTTGATCCAAATCTAAAAAATCTTACAGAATATTCTTCAACGTCACTTGTTATTATTTGTGTGTTTGAGGGGTGCAAATAAACTAGGATAAATAGGAATTATAAGCCTATGGTAGCCTCATGGCAATTGATCAGCATCTATTCTTGGACATGATCCTATATACACAAAATCTGTAAACATTCCTGGGACACATCAGATGATGCTTTCAACAAATGCCAGTCTGACTATGGAAGACCTTCTAAAGATCTACTTCTGAGAAGATAATCCTCTCCTCAAGGACATCTATTCTACTGATATAAGTGAACAAGAGGAGGCTGGAAGGGAATGACTGCTTAATTTTTGCAGTGTACCTGGTTTCGCCAAAGGATGTACTACAACCACTGATGAGGGTCTCAGCATGCTGCCTCGAAGACGTACCCTGTTTTGGCCGGTCTTCTTGTCCACTCTCATTAGTGATGGCCTAGCCCAGTCAGAAAACCAAAGGTGATCCTCAAACACCACTACATCAAAAGGGTGGCCTACAAAGAAATTAAATTTCTGATTTCCACATCTGTAGAACATACACACGAAACCATGTAAACAAAAGCAGTAGCTACATACAAGTCTACTTCTAACACAGTAGCATAACCATAGACACTTCTCCACTTTGATGTCTCAGGAGGAGGGGTAAGTGTCCTTGAATGATCGACCATGGGCACATGTTACTTATGTTTTTAGCAGAGCAGGGTATGACACTTGCCTGGCTCAGTACAGTCTCTACATTGCTGGTGATCTCCAAAAATGCTTCTACCTCAGACATCATCATTTTTTGAAGCAGCACTGGGACCAGCCTTTCAGAAGTGAAGTGCCTCCCTCCTCTGCCAGTAAGTGGCCCAGCACAGAGCTGCTGAGTTACACAGCTCTTTTTGCAGTCTTCACGTAACAGGGAGGACAGGAGCTCAAGGTATGTGTCATCCTGCATAAGCGTACTGGCACAGGGGTACCTGGGAGCTACAGACACTACAGCCTCTGACTCATGGTAGGACCCCAAAGCCATTGCGTGGTCTCTGCAAGTGCAAAAGTACAGACAACTGCAATACAGTGGTACACATGTACATATAAGCATGCACAGACATTCACTAGCCAATTCATCACAGCTCAAAAGTCAAGAGGGGAGTTAATTTGCCTCATTTCAGCCAAATAGCAGCAGTATGTTGTGACTAGTTAGTCATTGTCTGTTAACCAGTTAACAGTAACAGCTAACACAAACCACAGGATGTAACACATCACCCAGGTAGCTCCTCTCTTTTGGCTGATTACAGCAGGAACCTAGACACAGCTTAGATTGAGTACCTAACACTGACTGACAGGAGGTGAGAGATATTCCACCCTAAGTTCAGAATACAGCAATTTTTCCTTGGTAGCACAACATTATCTGCGCTAGGAAAACTCACATTTGTCTTTTGACTTCCAGAGAGAAGCTCAGCAACTCAGAATCCAAAGGACACTTTCATATACAAGGGCAGACATATTTATAAAGATCTTCGCAAAATTATTCTGACTCTTTTCAATATCTCTGTCAGGGTAGAAAATTGTCATTAGTCCATATGGGACTATGAATTCTTCCTATACATTTAGATATCATCTGCTTTAAAAATAGCCTTTGAGAAGCTTTTTGCAATGGAAGGTGAGAACATATATTGTTCCTTCATGGATGTCCACCTGGTTTCAAAGTGGGTGCTTCCTGGTTGAAGCAGATTGGCTTTGTCCTGGCCCTTACTCACAGTCTGAATATGCACCTGACTTTGTACCACTGCAAACTGAGCCCTTCTGAAAGGTATATTTTGTAGACACGTCTTTTTCATGTGGACCTCAACCAGACGATGTTTAATTTCAGTAATGAAATTGGGATCCCAAAAGGTATTAGTTTAAAAAAATTCAAAAAAACCCCATAATCAAACCAAGCAAACAAAACAACAAATAAATTAGAACCTTGGAGAAGGAGTATGTGTTGATATGTCTCTAATACACATCCAAGACAAACTAAAAAAACCCACTCTTACATAAGAAAAACTCTAAGACACTGTTTAGTGCTCTTAAGTGTTAAGTTGAAGAGCATAGTGCTATCCTGTTATCACATCAGTACCTCCACAGAACCATGCTTAATCGCTGTGAGTGGTTCTTAGTTTTTCTTTCCATGAAATTTGAGTGATTAGCCCAAGGTCTAGATACTGTCCCCATCCAAACATTTACTCACAACTTTAGGATCTATAGCTTTCACTATCAACAAACAACCAGCTTGTATCATCAATTCCTTAACCTCTTCACTTATAAATACATTAAGGATTAAAAATATAAGTGTAGTGTCATCAATGGAAATAACAGGAACAGGAAAATGAATAATTACACTAATGCTTTCCACAACAGTGCAACCTGAACCACTGCATCAACAAAGGGAATGCTTGTGGTGTTCACTGCCTTGGGTGGGTGGTCTACAGGCTGTTTTACTTACAGCTGAAAGTGGGGTTAACAGAACAGCAGAAATCATTTTACCCGTTTTGCATACAGCTATACTGAATGACTTCTCAATACAGCGGCACTAGAGGGAGCTGCTGTAATGAAAATACATGTTACAGCAGAATGCCTATGAGGAGATGCCACCTTCCCGTCCTCCAGTGTACAGCTGTCCAAGAACAGAAGCTGAATTCTGGTCTCACAAACAACATTAGCAAAACATCAGGATATCAAGTCTCTCTGCCTCTCTAAATTCAAACCCTTGCAGGTCTGCACTTCATCTCTTTCGCTTTTTTCCATACAGGTGTTGATGTCCTTTTCTCCCACCTCCAAACAGCCATATTACTGCACCAAGCTTACCTCCTTTCCCATACCCTCCAGCATTCCTAGCTCTCCTCTGTTTTCTCCCCATAAGACGCTGCCTTATTCCTTGTGGAGAAACGAAGTTAAATCTTCAGCAGGCAGATCAGTTGCAAAGTGGAGCATACAGCAGAGTATGAGCAGCAGGAGAAAAGAGAAGAATGCTGGGAAGTCACTCTGCTTTGGATGTGTTATGAGTTGGAGAACTATGCTCCCTTCAAGACCTCACTCTGCTCACCTTCAAACAAGTGGAAGGCAACCTGGCTTCAGAAATGAACACAAGCCTTCCCAGAGCAGAGACTAGAACATCAGCTGCTTAACAGAGTAATTGTAAAGTATTTACCCATGGCAGTTGTGGTATTGAGTCAAGACTCCTCATTCTGTCCATGTTTTGTGTGCACACCTACAAAATTTTCCCCAGAGAAATGTCATGAACAAAGGCAATTTCCCTCTCCAGAAATGAATTTGCCATGTATGAGATTCTTCAACATATGGTTTACTTTAGATGTGGTACAAAATCAGTTACTCATTGCTAATACTTCTGTTCTTTTGCTCCAGAACAACACGGTTACATGTCAAACAATAGAAATCTCAGCCACAGCAACTACCAGCATATTCCATAAATCATTTTTCCATTCAGTGTCTATTGTGTATTTAGAATCATCCCAGTGTTGAATACCATGCAGATGCAGGTTCTTTGCTCAGAGACCTTAACAGCCAGGATTAATTCTCTTCCAGTTTACACCAGTATAACTCACTGGTGTGATCAACACAGCAAAACCTGAATTGCACTGATCAGCCATGCATGGAATAAGCAAACCACATTTTTAACTTTTTCCTTCTTTTAATTTTTCTGTGAAGGCATAGAAGTTCTCTGTACAATGCAAAGTGGCTGATTAGTAAAAGCAGAGTGTTAGAAAGGTGTTCTTTTGCTAGAATGAATGAATAAAAGTCAGTTGGGTAATGGAATAAAGAACTAAGTGATGTTGTTAACCTTGACATATTGTTGCATGGGATATACAGCACAGCCCCTGGTGAGTAATTCACACGCACATGTGTAGATATGCATGCACATTGACAAGCAGCAGTAGGTAATTATCAACACCAAAGCCTCACCTACATCATTCTGCGCAAGAACTTGACGACCAGAACCATCCAGGTTTGCACTCTCAACCACCGACTGCTTAGCATCACACCAGTACAGCTTGTTGGCTATGTAGTCGAGAGCTATTCCACTAGGCCACACCAGACCAGTGCTGGCTATAACCTGGCGATCGATGCCTTCTAATGAAGAGCTGTCAATCCGGGGATTTACCCCCATGTCAGTCCAGAATAATCTCCTTTAGAAAACAAAACGCATACAGGAAATCAGTAAGTAAATGTTTGTCCTCCTCTCCATGCAGTTCTTTCAAAGCAGAAAGACCATATTAGAGCAATACAGGCCTGGAGTACATGAGAAAAAGTGAACACTTCAAGAAAATATATTGGCTGCTGATCTTTTCACACTTGCCATAAGACTTCAGTTGACTACACTGGGATGTATGTGGAATCCCCATTCTGATCACTGTCACAAAACCTTTGAAAAGCAACTCCTGTCTATGTTGCCAACTCTTCTGCGTTTTCCATGCAACTGATGATATTGTTTTAGCAAACCGACACAACAGAAAACAATGCATTAGCCAGACCCTTGCCTAAACAAGGGTATAACAAAGCACAAATGGAACAAAAATTACCCACCAGCCATCGCAAGCAAGCAAGAGTCCTCAGGCTATTTTGGTCTTAAATCATAAACCCGTACCAGGTGCAGCCTCTTTTCTTTTTTTAATAAAATCCTGATTCTCAGGGTCTGCCTCTAGAGTCATCTGTGTTACCCACTGAGTGCTTACTGTTTTGCAATGAACAGACAGTGCTAGATGGCAGCTCAAAATGGGGATAGATAAACCCAAAAATTACTTCTGAAGTCTGGACTCCAATCTTCCCAGGCATCAGCTGCCTCTGTCAGGTGTACTGAAATAACACACAGATTCACTAACTTTATTTACCTGAGCAGTTTTGCTGTAGCCACAGCAGGGATCAGTATTTTCAACAGCTTTAATTGTGTCTCAGATCCCTCTTTAATACTGACTTTACAATTATAGACATTGCTATAATATTTGTTCCTCTTTTCATCATTAACTTTCTAATAAGGAAGGTTTTAGTGACATTTCCTCCTCCCTTTCCCCTTGTAGCCTTTGCCTCTACCAATAATTCTGATAAACAATCTCCCTGAACCAACCTGTTCTTAAAAGTTTTCCTGCAAAATGTCTTTGTCCTGTTCAACCTCTACTGAAAGGTTCTTTCAGGTCTCTTATGTCCAGAGTGAAGCTAACAAAACACTCTCCCCAACTCAGCTTCATTCCTTCATCCATCAGTACTTAATTATAGCAGGATATGAGCATACAAAACAAAAACAACAAACAAACAATAAAAAAACCCCAAAAAACCACCAACCAACCAACAAACCCAAAACAAACAAAAAATACCAACAAAAAAACCCCAACTAAAATCAACAGATTTAAAGTTGTGCTACTACAGGCATATTGACTGAAATCCCTGGGCTTTACCATTGTTTAAAACGGCAAGAATTTAATCAAGAGTTTAAACATCCAAAACTCCTGCGGTCGTTTCAGCACTAGATAAGAAGATAAAGGGTGCATTTAAATCAACAAATCACAAGAGTAGATTTGATTTAGTTTCCTCAGAAAGTAAAACATGGTCAAAAAAATCCTTTGTAAGCACCACTGGTTAAAAGTGACTACTTTCTTCACATTAATAGGTATGGAACCATCAGAGTTTGTAGTGTGATGCTTACAACTGGCAGGGTGATTTTAGCACCTGAGTTTTTCTTTACCTTAATCTGCATACAATATCTTTAGTGCTTCTTGTATTTTTTTAAGTCTATATGAGATTCATGGTGACAAAAGAAATCCAGCAATAAAACATTGTAGTGCACACAACTCTGTAAGGCAATGACTATCCTAATGTGAGACTGATGCACTTTTTGACTGCCCAAAGGGCGAGGCTGGCATGCTCATTTTTAAAAAGCCTCCCCAAGTATTAGGCAATTAACCACATTTATAACTCCTTACTTAGCAAATGGGTGAATGGCAATCCCTCGGGGCTGGGAGATATCCTCCCAGATGATAATTTTTCTTTGCATTCCATTCAGATTGCTCCTTTCGATGCATGCCTTCCTGCAACACACAGGACACTGTTAGGCCCTCCCTGCTATCTTTTTAATTACCTTCTCTGGCAGAACATACTGATTTTGCATTGCTTTAGTTTAGCACAAAACTCTAAATAACTTAACAATTACAGGAAATAATCCTGCTGATATGGGATATCTAGTTGTTTTATCAATAAGTAATTCATGTTACAGCCTCAATATCTGATCCAGGGTATGATAAAATACCTGCTGCTCTGCAGGAAACATGAAGTTCTCCTTTTTTGAGCAAGTAATGAGTTGAAAGTATGATTGCTAATAGATAAATGTTAGCTTTAAAGGGAATCAGGAGGAAAACAAGCTCCTAACTGAATGGCATTATCAAACGTATAAAGAATGAGAAGGAATTGGCAGATACAAATTCACAGCATCACCCTCAACTCTTATGGAGAAGAGCACGACAATTTCCTATTTCACGAGAAACAGAGACATATTTATACAGGAGCACAATCGTGAAGACAAGATTGTACCTAATAGCAAGGAAGTGTACTAGTAGTGTATTTAAAAGGGAGAAGGAGGGTGATCTGACCATTCAAAACCACTTTTTATTGACTAATAAATTATGGGTCATACTGAAACATCATGACTGCTCGTCAAGGAGTCTTCATTATGTGTTCTGATCTTTTCAGCAAAGGTCAGTTTTGTTTCTCTCTGTATATAAAGTTAGGTATCAGCTCAAATGTGAAGTCATACTGTCTGCCAGTGGTCATTCCTCTTTTATCAGAGATAATTGACAAAAACTCTTCACTAACTTAAAACGACACAACTCTAGCTGTCAACAATGCTGGTTTCTGCCCAAGATGTACTCAGTGCGATAATACTCATCATATATATATATATATAAAGATATAAAGATATATCTATATATACACATACACAGTGTACGTATATAAATACAGGTGTATACATAGATATTCACATGCACATGTGCACATATGTATATGTATATATGCTGTACATGCTTTAGATTCCTTGCAACTTAATCCAAACTTATGCTTCTTGGAAAAATAAAGATAAAAGTACAGCATGGGACTCAAAGTGAACTTCCAGCATTTCAGTTTTAAAGAACCTTCCAACTGTATATGCTTGTGATTGCAGCCACCTAATCAGAATGTGAAGCATTGCTGAATTTAGAGTGATATCTCAGCTATTTCTATATCACCAGTCATTTATTACAAATACTTTATAGCATGCTTCAACATAACTACACTGTGGAACATGTACCCTTTGTCTGTCCAATACAATTTACGGTTAATCCAGTCCACAGCAAGGCCTTCAGGTATATCTATATCTTCATGAATAACTTTTTCACGATTTGAGCCATCCAGATTAGCTCGTTCTATCCATTTCAAGACGGTGTGAGCAAAGTAAATCTGTGAAGAAATAACAGATGAGCTGTTATTATTTCCCATCTCACTTTCTGCTTTATTTCCCTTGTTTAAGAGCTCCATTTCTGAAAGAACTTTTTCCTCTTGGAAGTTCTCTGAATTGCTTATTCACAAAAAGCTGCACAGGTAATCTGCGATCCCTGAGCAAATAAAAAGGAACTTATCCTGTTGGGAGATTTTCTGAGAAACTAAAACCCGTGAGCAATTCAGCTCTCACTGTGTGAGCAGTTTAGCTCTCATGGAACACAGCTGTGTTGTCCGAGAAGAAGAAGAAATAGCAAAAGATACAGAAGGAGAAATGGGCCAAGAAGATAAAGAACTTCAGGATGCAGAGGAAGGGAGTGCGAACCGAGTGAGCAGTAGAATATTCTGTGTGAGCAGCTTAACTGTTACCAATTAGTAGATAAGCAAGGTATGTAGACAGCTGCAAGTAGCCAATAATAGCACCAGCCTAAAAGTGCATAAAAAGACGATGTACCTTTCAATAAAGGGCTTCACTCTTGATCATATTGATTGGGTGTGTGTTGCCCGCCCACCACCCGCACTTATCCTTCAACCAGGATGACTTCTACAGGCAGCTTGTGCTTAGCTGTAAATCCTGGTTGCCCTATATACAGCCCTCTGAATATCCTGTTGTTTGTTTGTTTGTTTTCAGCAAGCAGCTACCTCACATGAAACACAGCTGAGGAAGCTCAATTAGGAGCACTCAGAAAAATGGAATGTATCATTGCACTGACTGCTCATTTTAAAAAGGAGCGGGGTGAGTGAAGAGACCAGTAGTGTATGTGTGCCAAGTAGCTTGGAAGGGGAAAGGAATTCTATAATTTGCTTCTATATTTTTCTCCTTCAGCCTGCATATATCTTAATTTTTTACCAGGTGTCTATTCTGTAAGGCTCTAACATTTCCTGAAAAGTTTTCTCAGTTTCGAGTTAAAATAAAAGTTCTCTGCTGGTAGGGAATCTAGGTTTGTGTTTTACAAAAATTTGTCTTCTATTTGGTATCCAGAGGGAGCCAAACTCTGTACAGTAGACCTATATACAAAGCAACACTGAGTCTTTCTTTGCAAATGGTAGCAACAAAACAAATAACTTTGTTTTGATGCTAACCATAAGGCCAAACAAAGCAGGAGAGAGGCCTCTAGCATTAAACCAGCTAATTCAATTACCACGGGAGCACAGAGCAATGCTGAGCTCATTTGCCTTGCACCTCAGTTCTGTGCCCCCAGGACCAGACTGCTGCAGCCTGGCCATCCCACTGCACATCACCCGGCATCACCTCACCTCCACACTGCCCACCCCACTGTCAGGCAGAACTCCCTACAGAAGCAGAACAAGAGTGCGCTCTCAGTGTCACAAAGCAGCTGATTTACATTCAGTACAGCACAGAACAACTGCTAGTCCCCCAGCAGGGCCCTGTTTTTGGAGCAAGTGGCGATGTTCCAGCAGCACCTGAAACAATCCTTCTGTAACTCAGATTTGGCAACATTTGCATTTGTTTAGCTGTGTCTGCCCAGGCCTTGAGATCTTTCCAGCAACTTAACTGAGCTCCTCATTAGCTTTCACTGCACCACCCAGTATCTTTTTGTAACACATTTACAGCACAAATAAGTCTCACCATGGGAAAAAATAACTATCTGCCACAGAAGGTTTAGCAAAGCACAGTTGAACTCATGTTCTTCCCAACTTTGCAGGCAAGGAGAAGGGCACTGGGATGCCACAACACAGACAAACAGCTCTTTATGCAGAGAAGACTCCCATTTCCAGCTCTTTATGTAGAGAAGACTCCCATTTCCAACACCAGTATCTTGTAATATGAGGAATACATTTCATAAAAATCAGTGAGTGTTCAGAAGTTGTGTTCAATAATGTCAGGACATAGGAAGTATGTCTTGTTAAGATTACTCCTACATTTAGTAGGGATAGTGGGATGCAGCTGTACAGAAAAAAGCAAAAGAAAAGAAAAAGAAAAAAGGATAAAAGAAAAAAAAAAAGGAAAATGGAAAAAGGAAAAAGGAAAAAGAGAAAAGAGAAAAGAGAAAAAATATACTGCTGCTTTTACAGCTATCCAGTGCAATAAAAACCCACAATATATTTCCAGAAATAGTACTGAAATGTTAAGATTGAAAACTCAATCACACAAAAGTTCTTTGAAATTGAAATCATACCTGAAGTGAATTTAGAAATCAAAATTCTCTGTGAATTAGCCATGTCAATGTACAAAGTACATGCAATCTGTAAATACAGGAAGAAACTCTTCAACTAGTGTTTGGTATTCTGTACCAGTTGTGCTTCTGGGCAGGCAACAGAACAAGCAGCACAATGTGTAATCTGGATCACTGACAGCAGAAAGGTTAAGGCACATGAAAGCCCAATCCATTTGTCCTTGCAAGACTTCAAAATCCTCTCATTTTTAATGCCTTACCTTATGTTCCACTGGGTCAGAGTCCAGTGCTAAGACTGTTCCCATCTGCCAGTCAAGTAAACTTGTATAATCTGTTCCATCAAAACTGATCTGGCGGATATCTTGGCTATTTGCAAATAGCAAAAATGGCTTAGGACCTGTTGATGAAAATTTGCACATATGTTAATTCCACTAGGTTCAAAGTTATCTCTAGCCTGCACCACTACCTAGCTAACATTGTAAGTAAGTAACAGTACAAGACAAAATGAGGAACAGAAGCACAAAGAAATTAAGTCCATTGTCCTACATTTCACCTGCCTCAGAAATCAAAGATAAACATGAATATAGGTTTTCAGCATCAGTGCCTTGTCCAAGATCAGTCTCAAAATTGGTGATAAAGGCAGTCACTAACCCCATTGCATTTTACACTGACTTACCCTCGAGACAATCTTCCCTCTGCATTTCACAGCCTCACCATAAATGCCAGAACACTTGGCTTTCACATGAGAAGCCTTTCACAGTAAAAGCAAGAAAATTCCTGTTCTCGAAAAAAATAAAGCTTTTCCCTTATTCCCAAAACAAATCACAAACTTCTCTTTCCTCGTCTTTCTCATGCAATTGCTTATACATTTCTGACCCCAGGTTCTGCCTTTTTCTAAGAAGAAACAGAAGGGTCTGGAATTCAAATATCACATCAAATACCTGGGTTTCCTGGGCCCAGCAGGGGGAAAAATATCCTGGCAGGGAGAGTCCTTCAACAGACTATTCCCTCCCCTGTTCTACAAATGTAGACACCTCAACTAAAATTCTGTAACACGGCAAAAACTACACCCACATTTATACAAAAGCACAAAAACCTGAATACTGAAGATAGACCCCTGCAATACAGGAGCACAGAATGAAATACAGTTTGATAATAAACTGAATCTTCTGTGAGACTGAACCATATACTGGTGATTGTTCTGGTATATTTCCAAAACAGATTATTTTTCCAAACAACTAATACTTTCAGAGTTTCACAAAGTAACCTAAAACCAGTGCAAAAATGAATCCTAGTTATGCAATCCACTTTAAAGAACTCTAAGATGTTTTTGCTTTTATTGGCGGAAATATGGAGGCAAACCAAGATACCAACCTATAGCTTTGCAGTGCTTTCTGTCTTGCTGAAGCTTATATCCAGGAAAACAAGAACATTCCCAGGAGGATGGGCTTAAAGAAGAACATATCTGACTGCAGCCACCATTATCGGGAGATGTACAACCTTAAACAGAGCATTTGTAAAATTTAACTTTGTCATTCTAAGAAAAATAGACAACAAAATATCAGAGGTGTAAGTGAGAGAATAATTCACTCTGCTTAGGATTTCTACAGTGCAAAGTATCTCAATGACTGATATATTTACTGAAAGACCTCCTGCTGAAAGCAGATGTCCAATGAAGTGAAAACAAATTGGGGGGCGGGGGGGGGGGAGGTGTGTGGGTGTGTGTGTGCACGTGCGCGTAATTTATGAAAAGGGCTTCCAAGTGTTCATTATTTCAGAGAACTTTTTCTCCCATGCAAATCTCATCCCATATACAACAGAATACCAAATTTTATCAGACTTTGCTGTCATGCAAAGAAGCAGCAGTGTAATGCCATTCTCTCCCCAGCAGTTAATTAAGCTAGGATAGAGAACTAAAGAAATACATGGACTTTCTAATACAACAAACCAAGATTTCATACAAAAAGAAACTATTCTTTCTTCTTGGGGTTGTATGGTGGTTATATCCACCATGCCAGCCTGAGCATACTCCATGGAGTGTCCCTAGCAAAACAGCAACACTGACTGAATCTGTGTATACAAGACAGCCCACAGTATGTGAGGGATGTAAAAGGGGAAGGGGATTTTTCAGGATGTGGCATTAATGGAGCTACAGTCCCCTGAATCTGGAAAGCTTTCTGTAGTGGTAAATGACAGATTAGTGAGTGTAGCAGCTTCAAATATTCTGACCGCAAAAATTCCACTTGTGGGTAATTATATGAAATTGCTGTAAGTTATAGTGACTCCTAACCTAGCTTGCACAATGTCAGTAAGGTTTCAGATTTCACCCGAGCCCTAATTTTTGTACCTATATTTTCCCTCAAATTTTAGATGTCTGGGAGATGCCTTAATCTGTGCTGACAACAAAAGAATTTGGCCTGCAAACATCAGATGCTGTTTCTGAGAAACACCTATTAAAAAATGCAGCTGAACTTTGCTCACCTCAGCACTCAGAGCACCTGACATTCCATTGCCTATTATCTTGTACAATAATTTAAATCTGTGCAAAATGAGTGTAAAATGCTACCATTCACTTCTGGCTCACAGTGCCAAGAACAAAATGAGTTTGGCAGTTACTACAGCTAGAAAAAATGTTACTTACCTGTGCATGTTTTGCCATCTACTTTGAGTACAGATCCCTCGGGACAAAAGCAAACAGGCCCTTTAGATGTTTGAAGGCAACCATGGCTACATTTGGTGTCATTACTTGTACAGGAAATTAGCTCTACAGTAATTTAAAGAGGACAAAAATGTTAGATGATGATAAAAATCTTCACTAAGCTACCCCCAAAGAGATTTTAACACTTTTTAATTAGCAAAAGCAAAAGAAAAAAAGAAAAAGAAAGAAAAAAATGAAAAAAGAAAAGTGTGATGTTGAGAGTATGAAACTTCCGTGGTGTTTCCTGGATTATTTTTGTTTTGTTTATTTCTAAAATATTTTTTCCCATCATCTCCTAATTATAGGAAAGGAGAAAGACAAAATTGCTGGGTCCTGAAGCCATTATGCTGATCAGCTTTCCAAAATTGTATGAGGATGTGTTATCAAAATAGAAATAATTTAGAAAACTTTTTTTTTTAATTTCATCAAAAATAGATCGGATTTTGAAAACTACAAGGAAGTTATACTGAAAGAAAAAGTATAAAACAGAAAGAGAATGAGGAAAAACTACTTTCTTACTACTCCAAGGGTAACAGAGCTAGAATCAATGAAAACAGAGAATGAAAATTCCAGAAACAAAGCTATGTTCCTTAGTGGCAATTTTTGAAGCTGTAGGGGCAAAACCCGTTGAGGACCCAGCGATAACTTTCCTTTACTTCCCATTGTAATTGCTGGAATGCCAACATTTTTTGAGTATTTCTTTAATGCGATTTCACAAGATATCCTCCTTCCACCTTCTGTATTGCAGGGCTGCCAATTCTGGTGTCATATGACAATACCCACTGGAAGACTGAAACTAAGGCAAGTTTCCCACAGCTACTCGTTTGAATCAGCTGCATACACTGGCTTAAATGGAGCAGTTGCAAATATTGCTTCTTCAAGGCAACTGTGCTCTGGACTAGATTGTTTTAACCCCTTAAGCACAGTGACAAGGGTCAAGAAACTGATCTTGTATTTCTTTCTGACTAGAGCTTGTGGCTTTAGATGAAGAGCTTCGTACAAGACTTGGAGGACAAAGCACCCAAATGTCTGGTCAGCATGTGGTCTTATCACCTTGCACTTCTCTCAGGTTGTGTAGATGATGACATATCTGCCTTGTGATGCAGTAGTTAAGGATCTTTACTGTCCATGCTGCATCCCTAGCCTGTGTTAGAAAAACATCATTTTCTACCTAATTTGAGCCACTCAGAATGTAGACATATCGTTCAAGCTGGTCAGCCGGAGTGGAACTGAGTTGCACAGTGTCTAAGTGTTCTTTTGCACACAAAAAGATATCACATCTCCCAGTAGCCTCTGGCTGCGAGACTCCAATGAGTCTTCTGCCATATCTGTCTGCCTTCTGCAGCTGTCACTTCATTTGTAGGATGAATATACACAATGCTGCATAAAGGGAGAACAAATACCTTCACCTCTGACTCTTACTGTGACTAAAATATGGTCCTTGAAGCATACTGACAGACAGACCTTTGGGTTTTCCCTCCACTTCCCTGTATTCTCTCATTTAGTTTATTCGTATTTATTCAGCTTCACAGAGCTTCCTGGTTTACGTATCTATGTTATACAGGTAAGTTCTCTCAGACATACTTCTTATACACAATTTAATTGATAAAAGAAAAAAACAATCCATAAGTGCAACAGTCCTACAGAATAAACAACTTCACAAATACTTCCATGCATCTTATTTGTTGTAAACAGATATGCATGAATTTAATGTCTTTAATTTCATGCACATTAGCAATGCTATGAACCCTGATCTGAAGAGAAAAAAAGATGATGCTGTAAACTGCTCATTCAGACTGTGCAAATTATTGTGCAGATTGGACAGAGTGAGCCAAATTTGGAGACCACATTTAAAAAGATGTAACTTATCCACCCGGAATGTGCCAAAGAGACTAATCTGAGCCAAGAGGTCTCTCTAGAGAGCTTTTTTTGCTCCTGAAGAGGTTCACACTTGATTATTCACACCCCTTAAACATGACATATGAACTTGGTTCACTCAGTTTAAACTGATCTCACCTACATAGTAAGGAATAGGAAGCAAGCAATGCAGCACAAAAATTTTCAGCAATTCCAGTGTTAAATAAGGACTCTCTTCAATATCATAACAAAGACATTTAGGTATTACTGCTCTTACCATGACATGTTTTCCTATCAGGCAGCAGAACAAAACCTCTTGGGCAGGTGCAGTAATAGGAACCAGGGATGTTCACACACCCCAGAGTACAGCCGTGACTCCAGAAGCCACACTCATTGATATCTGCCAAAAGAAGCACTTGCTGTGTAAAAGCAACATCATCAACCAGTTTCAGGGGATTTGAGTAATGACACAAACTAACAGTCTTCAAGAAGTACCTCTTTATCCTATTCATTTTACAAAAATGTATTTGTCCTAATAAATGATAAAAAAGCAAGTTTGCAGACCTTATTCAGGTAAGCTTTAAAAACCTTTTGGCAAAACCTACGTAGGCTGCATGTGTCCAGTATCAGTGCCTAAAGGACTTTCAAAAGTCTACCTTCCCATACAGATTCCAGTGCCAGCTAAATCCTGTGTGCACCCAGAAAGTTTACATTAGACACTGTCTTTGGACAAAATATCTTTTAAAAAAATTTGCTGCACTCAAGGAAAATTCTCAAAACACAGAAGTGGTGTAGAAACTGAAATTCAGAAAGCTGTCCTGGTGAATTTCCTGAGAACTGGATGGCTGTTGCTTAGGCAGGTCTGCAAATCCTGTAAGCTAGGAATTTTGGTGCCTTTATGTCTTCTTGAATTTGGTCAGGTAGTGAAAAAAATACTTTTAAAAGTGATGTGTTAACTATTATTAATAGTAATGTTAGATTTTTATTAAAACAATCCACATTAAAACATTTAGAAACATGTTAAGAATTTGAACATGTTTTGAAAGTCATCTTGTTGTAGCGTTTTTCAATGTTTCAGATATATCTGTTTTCATTTTTATTTAATATTAAATAAGCACCCAGAATCATGTCTACTTATCTGAAGCTCCTTTAACTACTAAGACCAAAATTTCTCACAATAGCACTTGTCACATTTTCATAGATCTTCTTTTACTATTTCAGACCCTGGAAATATACAAAACTGAAATTACAAAAACTGAATTTTTAAGACCTCCAAGTGTTTTTTCATAATCAAGATATAAGAAAAGTAAAAGAACAGAAGAATTTTTTCATCCGATGGAATAAAGCTGATGGGGGATTCATGTCTTACCTTCACAAAACTGTTTATTTTGACTTAAAATAAAGCCACTAGAACATTTACACCGATGAGTCCTTAAGTCTGGTCTGCAGATTTTTCTTCTGCACCTTTCTTTGTGCAAATCACAGTTTCCTTTTTCTGGAAGAACGAATTTATTGTAAATGTAATTAAGTTCTCATATCAACCTTCAAGGAGAAACTATTTTGATCTCAGTGATGTGTCTTCTTCTCAACAGCTACTTGCTCAACCCAAGAAACCTCTTATTAACTCAAAATAACATATATTATATTCTACTGGTGAAATCAGGCCAGAAAGTCACTATAAAAATGAAAGTACTCAGAAGACTAAAAGCAGATCTGTGTGAACGATCATATCTAGCTCCACGTCAGCACAAGGACAACTAGAGAGATCCTGGAGTAGGGGATGGTTCGATTTGGGTGCATGAAAGGGGAAACCCAATGTAACAGGCTTCATATGCCAGCTGTCCTGCACAGTGTTATATGTTATCAGGCTCTGTAAAACACTCAGAAAGAAAAGAGTGACACAGAGAGAGCACGCACACAAAAAGAGAGAGAGGAGAGATTAAAAGAGAGAAAGAGCACATGAAGACTGGAAATTATTAGCACAAAGCAGTGTTCAAGCTTCACATTATTTAACAAAAACCAGCTGGACAGATCATAATGACCATATGTTTCATTTGGACAAAATTTATTATCCCAGACTAGAGAATCTTCATACTGAAGTGGATCCTGGTTTCTGCCTATGGGAAATATAAGTGTTATAAATCTTGAACTCAGATTTAAAACCCAGAATGTTTCTAATGCCCAACAAGATATGCTCAAAGCTTCTTCAAAGGAAACAGGAAAGAGTAACCAACAGATTCCCAGGAACCTTCTTTTTTCTTCTGTTTCACAGAAAAAGTTAAGCAGGTGTTCAGGTACTTCTTTCATGAGAACAACTTGCAGAGCCTCTTGTCTGTGCTCAGCTATCTTTTAGATCTGGTTTTTTTTTGCAGATGCGTAACACTCATGGTCTAATGACTCATGGTCTCCCAAACGTTATTTTTGTTTTAATCTTCCTAATCATCTTCTAGGGTTGCTTGCCCCTTTTCCAAGCTAAGAATAGCTGAACTGCTGCTACTAAATGTGGGTATGGAGCCACCCACACACAACACTGTTTTTGCCCTGTGCTGTCTGTATAACATAAAACAAATCACGGGCTCATAGAGGCAGAGAAGAAATTTGTACACGAACAATATTCTTGTGCTATTTCCAATTCATCCACTAAATTCCAAGAGATGGAAAGCAGCATAAGATTTAAGTTCAACATTTAGTCTTCTGTTAGCCACAACAAAGAAAACGCTGGCCATTTAGTGAAATGACAGGTCACATCTATAAAAGACTGAAATAATTTCCCAGACACTTCAGCTTGGCTGAAAACAGAAACGTTGCACTTATTTGCATCAAACTAATTCATTGTTTTCTAACAAATGTTGCATCACTAAATGAAAAATGATGAATGGATGACCAGATGGATATTATCTATGTTATTAAGCGTGTTAGCCTTTGAAAGACTTGAATCTTACATAGTTTTAGCTGAGCCTCTCTTTTTGTAGAACTAGTTTTGATCTGGATCTTTATCCCTACTGCAACTGAATCAGAAACATATAGTAGTGCGGTGTCTAATCTTCAAATACATGAGAATCATGAGAATGACAAAAGTGTAAGTACATGCAATCTAAAAACAATGCGAAACAGAAAAAAGAACACATTCAAGGTTGCATCTTTGCTTGTTGGTGGTGATGGCCTTTTGCACCTTGCTTGTACCATTATTGGCCTAAGAAGACCTAAGACACCCAGGAATTGCAAGAGAAATAACAGAAGCAATGATTTTGCCATCTGGATAATCTCAAGAAGGTGTTCTTTTTCAACTGAATAATCATTAAAACTCAAAATTGCCAAATCAATA
Organism: Aegotheles bennettii; assembly: GCA_013398125.1. Lineage (NCBI taxonomy): Eukaryota > Metazoa > Chordata > Aves > Caprimulgiformes > Aegothelidae > Aegotheles > Aegotheles bennettii. The sequence continues at coordinate 59,563 of VZRW01003390.1, read as the reverse complement.
TGAAGAAAAAAATCACGTTTCAAAACTTAAAGTGAGTGGTGACTAAATTATGAATCACAAGGTTTTTAAGGTGACATTTTCTGGAAGAAAAACCACTACAAAACATAATTTCTAGTTGGTTTTTGGTGGGTTTTTTTCCCTCTCCAATCAATTCTCTCATATGGAAATGGGTGTTCTCAGATGATAGCCTGAAAACACAACATAATTCCTAAAAAAAATAAATAATATTCTGAATGTACTGAATATGATTAATCTGTGAGACAAGATACTTTAGAAAAATTCCAGAGACAATCTTTGAGATTTTGAAGTAATTAAGATATTTTATGAGCCATTAATAAAAATGTGAAGAACATTCCATCAGGCATTTATAAACACACATACTGTCATCAAATCTAGGGTAAACTGTCAAAGAGACATTATTTCCCCAGGATACCCATTACTTCCTCAGCAGAAATCCTCAAGGAGGATGAGCTGCCTTCATTTTCTGATCCACACTGAAAGGTAGTGACATGACCATCTCATACACTAGGGTCTTATTCCATAGTTATTATGGCAACTTCAGTTCCGTCTAAAACAGGCTGACTCTTAATCCAGCCATTTCACAGAGAATCTGAGACATCCACAGTATCATTTGTTAGACATACTACACACTTAAAATCCTTCAGTGTTATAATAATCAGAGGTGTTTAGATGCACATTAGAATAAAACTTCCAGAAGGGAGCAGACATCTGATGAAGATAATCTACGTGAAAGATTAAAAAGCTGTATGCCTTGTGCCTTTGCCAGGAAGGTATACAATATCCTTGCGTAAACAAAAGGAAGAGAAGGAGAAAATCACATTTATCTCCACGTTTATTCAGATTCATGAAATGAGCAGTCCATGCTCAGTACACTTCCAGCCTGATACTCCAGCTGGAGTTACACACACCAAGTGGAAATATGGATTATTGAAGTTAAAGGAAACTTTTTCCTTGACTTCACCAAGGTCTGGGATTTTGCTGAAGAAATTATTACTGTGGAAAATCAGAGACTATGGCATTATTATTCTGACACATACACCTGTATCATTACAGTTTACTTACCAAAATCTTGAGAATCCGTTCTTGCCCCTGGCTGTTTAAACGAATGCACCACTTTTATCTCCGCTGGGGGAAAAAATGATGGCTTCAGCCTAATTGTGGCTACAACATTTCCAGTGTACTTGTTGGCTCTCCATATCATACCAGATTTCAACTCTGAATAGTACAGGTGCTCAGCAAAGAGAGACATACCAAGCAATTGATGTCTACAACAAAGAGAAGGTAACAGAAAGTGGCACATTACCTTATCCCTATACTCTGTCATATATTTCTGAGCATACATTTTCTGAGCATCTAGTTCAGTCAAATCCATTGTAAATAAGCTTTTTTTGTATTCTTATATAGATCTTATCTTATATATATGAGAAACAGATGAGGTGCCAGAGATATTCCCAAGTAGTCCAGCACCCAGAATCCTGCAGAGCTGCAAGAAATAGATGCAAAATGGATAACCTGTATTTCTCACAAGTTGTGTGAGCTGTTGTTCAAGACTGACTCAACTGGCAGAGAAAGATTAGGTATCACCCTGCTTCTGGTAAACTCAGCAGCTAAAATGGACACTTTTTTGTTGAAGGATGTAGGCCAAATAAGTTCCCCTATTTCCCAATTTCCAGTGCCTGCTCTGGTGCTTCTGACCATCCCAGGAAATCAGGGAGGACATGGAGAGGTAGGAATAGGAGGTTCCTAAAATCCATCTTGCTGCTTCTCCTATTACAGGAATTTAGTTTCCATTCACTAACCAGTTATAGCAGACAGCAGGAATCAAAAAAGAGCCTAGTTTTAAATAAGAGGGAAAGCAGAAAAAGCACTGGAAAGGGGAATTTTGGCCTCCACTTTCCAGTACATATTCCAGGTGGAAAAATGAGAATCTCTGTCATCCAGGCTCAAAGGGAAAGTGTTTATGTCCAAGTGAACACCAGCCGATTTGAGGGAGAAAAAGGATAAGGAAAAATCCAACACAACAGCAGCCATGTAGGGAGAAACTAGCTCTGTGTTCATCATGCGTAAATGGTGTGCTGCATATTTAAATCAGTAGGACAGTAAAACCATGTGTTTTTCTCATTTTGTAATTGCCAATTCCTATTACACATATGCTGATCCAGCCATACTGACAGAAACTGCAGTGACAGAGAGTAACCTTTCCCTGAGTACCTCACTGAACACATGCCCACCATGTAGCATTTGTGCCATTTCACAGCATGAAGGCCAGTCATTAAAGACACCAAAAAAGCACAGGCCCTTCAGCTGTGCTTAGTCCCCACATAGAAGAGCAGAAGGGAACAAGTCTATTGCATATGACAGTTCACACCACATCTGCTGGTGCTTGATGTAGAGCCTGAGCACAGGGGGCTGTGCCAGGCCCCCCACCTAGCAGCCAGGGAGGACAATGGGTTTAGAGGAGAATAGGAAAGATCTGATCTAGCTCAGTCTCTTGAGCACAGCTCAGACACCTGAGCTCACCCATTGTGACCTTGGACAAATCATTTAATCTCTTTGCTTTTGGTTTTATCTGTAGTAAAAGGCCACTAATAAACACTCAGAGAGGATTTCTAGGGATTAAGTAGTTATAATTTGCTCAAAGCTTGGAAGATGGAGAGTACTAAGTGGCAGTATTATCCTTACAACAGTGACTTTTTTGCATTTTCCTATCAGTAGTTTTAGATTTGCAGTTACAGGCCATTTACACTACACTTTCTACTCCTTACTGCGTTATGAACTGACAAAAGTAAAAGGGAGAATGAGGATGAGCGCTTAACTGCATCCCTGGGAAATTAGGGTTTTATTTCTGACAAGGTCAGGAAAACTCACCGGGCAGAATTTTTGAGCAAGCGAACAGCTCTGCCATCATAGTCACATGTTCCAATATGGGAAACTTCTTTCCTGTGGTCATGTTGGATCCAGTAGAGCCTTGTGTCAACCAAATCTAGTGAGATGGCCTTTATTTTTTCTGTGGTTCTTAAAACATTTCTCACTTCACTCCCACTGAGGGACACTCTGTGTATGCTGGAAACTGTACCATCTGAAGACCAAAATAACAGCCTGCAGGTGAGAGAGACATATTTTGGGGAAAAAACAAAAATAAAAACAACAAACAAACCCCACATTTGCAAAATCACATCACTGCTACACACTCCTTGTTTAGTTGCTCCTGTACACAGAATTTTTCAGTCTTACCATGGGGTTTTCAGAACCAAAACTAATAATAAAACAAGGGACTTCCTTAATAATTTCTCACCAATTTCAGGAAAGCCCCCTATACATCTCCTCTCAACAAAGCTCTATTAATAATGGAAATAAATTTTGATAACAAAGGGTTATCCATTTAACAGAAGCAATGTTACCACTAAAGTTTTGTTACATTTGCTTTCTTATTTTAATAAATATGTTTCTATCAGAGACTCTATGACTCTGTTCCAGAAGATACTAGAAATTTCTCTCATGTAGGTCAGGCAGGAATCAGCCAGGCTTAACGACAAAGGACCATTGTCTGTCTCTCTGATTCGTTAAGCCTTGCAGTCAAAGAAGGAAACTGGAATAACCTCTCAAATCTATAGGAAACTGTTGCAAACCCGGGGAAAGGCATGTGTTTGAGGCCAATACGCATTGTCCTTTTCCTCTCAGGAGGAATCTATCCCTAAAAATTCCAGTTGAACACATCACTTAAGTGCTTGGATTAAAAATACCTTTTCTATTATTGTTGTAATTTCTTTCTGCCTTCCTGCTGGGTATAGCATCGAGATTATGCTGTTATTAAATTAAGACAGTCAAAATACGGCTCCAGTACTCAAAAGAGTTATGCACTGAAGCTACTTATATGTCAAGGATCAGAACTCAGATTTACCATTGTGACTAAGGATAACAACAGTTCTTTCAAAATAGCAAGTTATCCCTCATTCATGATTATTTTATTTTTTAATGTTTGGGTTTAGATTCTTTGTTTCCATTTCTTATGCACAAAATTTCTAAGAAGCATCATCATTTTTACTTGTCTTCACAAAATTGCAGATTTTATATGTACAAAACAATGTAGCATAAAGCCAGATAAAAGCCCCCAAATGGATTGGATATCACTGGCAAGGTACTAAACTAAACCACTAGGAAGAATCAGCCCCAGCCTCACATCTTTTCATGACTGTTACATAGTCTACAGTTATCATATGCTATTAAGGTATAGATGAAAAAATGCTTCCAGAAGGACAGCCCAATTATAAATTGACATTTTAAAACACTTTATTTATATCTGCTTGCATTTCTATAGCACCTGTTATTTAAGAAATGTCACTACTCTGTAAGTTTGGATGAATGCTAGGATTTACTTTTTACAGATAAGGAAACTAAGACACAAAGGTGGTTGTAGTCTCAACTTCTGCAAATCAGTGTAGAAACAAGATATGATACAAAGAAACAGGAAGACAGAAGAAGAATGAAGATTAGAAACCAGCTTAAGTAACTGACAGCCTGTATTTGGCCACTAATTTTCTTTAGAAATGTTAAAAAAATAAGGATTAAGACTAAACACCATTAAAAAATAAATCAGACTTACAGCAATAGCTATACCATTACTACTACAATAATCCTATCAGTGCTAACATCCATTTTGAGAAAAACTCTATTATTGGGGCATCACGTTGACCTCCACTAGTTAAAAGTTGCACACATTTCAAAGGAAGACATTGTTAATATCAGATTTAGTTCATGTTTATGCCTGTACACATAAACATACTGGCAGTTTTAATTCACTTCACATTAAAAATAGAGCACTCAGAGTTTTCGTACAAGCAGATTGCTACTGGGCATAAAAATTATGTTAGAATTCCTGGAGTCTACTTTCCTTACAGTTTATTACTGACTTTCTGGTCTCCCTTTAAGTGCATGAGTACAGCTTTTATGCATGGTGAATGACACCTAGGTGAATATACGCACTTGAGTCTCCCCAGACCTTCGCAAAAGTTCTGTAAATATATCACTACTATGCCATTTGTAACATGTTTTGATGGCATTTGGCATTGGGTTTGAGGACTTCAGAATATTTTCAAGATTGGTAAATATTACATTCAAAAGCAAGTCAGAAAAGAAATATATAGGCTGATGTTCAGGCCTTTAAATCCTACCCAAATGACAAGACTCCAAAGAATACTAGTAATTCTACTAGCATCAGAAGACTGGCTTATGTACAAATGTACTAGGAATCGACACATAAGCCTGGATAATATAATAGTTTCACACACTGCTGTACAACTTCACTGCAAATCAAAAGTGGCAACAAAAATATGCTTTTGTTGTATAAAACAGAAGCATCTCAAAGTCAAACTTTTATTTTTGCAGCTTTAATGGTTTATGTATAAAGAGAAATTCACATGCAGAGACCACTGTGTCAATTCATATGGGTAACTCTTGAGGAGCTCAAATCTCTTCTGTGAGCATGGTTCTCAGTGTAAATGACTTGAAGCTCAAAGAAGTGGTTTTATGAAGGCCAAGTTACTAGTGACACAAAGTAGCAACAGTAGATTCAGAACCAGTATTCAGAGCAACTGACAAAGAGACAAAGGAAACAGGAGCAAAACTGTAAGGTTAGACCTTTTTTCAGAGAACATAACAATCTATATTCTAAGTGTGCCACGTTTGGTGCACAGGGGACTCCCAGTGTTTGAAGGCATCATTCCCCTTGCTGTTCCAATCCTGCTTTCTGCTGCCCTGAAACTTTGTTGTGTTCGAGAAAGGAAGAGCAATGCCCCTTTTCTCTGAGTTCTCCTCACTAGCAGAATTTTCCCAAATGACCGAGAGATATAGGTTCTGCATTAGACTTCCATGGGCTTTACTCATACACATCTCTATTTATCTCCTATATGCTTATGAATCTTTTATTCTCTTTTGTCAGAGTTCAAGGAGGTACGGAACTGTAGATAATACACTGTGCACAGACTGGCCCAGCAACCTATAAACTGCAATCAGAATACTTCGTATATTTTGAGTCCATCTCAATGAAATTACTAACCTAGTTAAAATTACCTTTGCTCAGCATCAATGGTAATCCTAGCGGGACGACCGACATCTCTTAGAAGAACTTGGCGTTTTTTCCCGTTCATGTCTGTTGCTTCTATGGTTGCTTTCTCTCTGTTGGCCCAGAGAATGTCTTGATTTATCCAGTCAATAGCAAATCCTGAAATGCCTTTGTCTATGTAACATAGTCTCTGTAAACAAAAAAAAAAGAAGTTGACAACTAGAAGCGTCCTAATGATTACCCAAACTTGACTTTCAATATAGAGAAGAGGGTGACAGACTGAAGCTTCCTATTTTATTCCTTCACTTTCATTTTCTCTCAGACTTGTAGATATTTCTCTTTCTTATTCTTTAATCACTTTCATTTGGTCTTCATAATTACACATACTCCTTCTGAAATGAGTGACCCCCTGGTAAAGGGGAAACTGTTCTCCATGACAAATACACCGGATTAATTTTTTAGCATTCAGCACACTATGAAGCACTCAGACCTGTACTGTTACAGATGGAAGACTTCCTAACAAACCATTGCTGGACCCTGATCCTTAAAAATCAGCATAAAATGCATCAGTGAAGACTCCACATGGGTACAGGGACACTGGTGATCTCTCTCAAACAAAAGGCGGCTTTCACAGCATTAAGTTCAGCCACAACAGCCCATCTACCCTTCTTAATCAGACAGACACAATGAACTGCACAGCTTTTTCTGAACAAAGGATGAAGTGCTAAAAGAAGCATTTATGCAACCATAGAAACCAATAAAAGTTTTGAGAAAATGTGAGTACCATTTGTGGCTGATTGAGTTACAGAAATCTGGAAGACAAACTTCCATAATGTCAGGGATTAAATTAAAACTGATAGAAACATTATTGTTTTCAAAGCTTTAGTTTGTCTGAATATACTCTCCTTCATTTTCAACTTCCCTTCACTTGATTCACAAAATATACTAAATGTACTGTGCATGCCTGTAAAACAGCCTAGACTCAGGACCATAACTATTATCACAGCAAAAGCTACTTAATAAGTCTGAAGTGCTAATCAATCAAGAGGAATGGCAGGATTGAACCTAAAGAGCAGGTGGTTTCCATGGTGAGTTTTATGCCCATTAACCTGGAGAATTCCAGAGAACAAACTACTTTACCTCTTGTTTTGTGCCATTCAGGTGAATTCTTTGAAGTAGTCGCCTTTCAGAGTCTACCCAATACACTTTCTGTTCTGTATAATGAAAATCCATAAGTGTTGACTGACCGGTATCAGCCACCAATCTTTCATGATTGGTTCCTTCAGTGTCAATTCTAAAGATGGAATTTCCATGGCTAAAAAGTAAGAATGGTGCAGGATCTGGTGTGGAGAAAACAAAAAGAGACCAATTAATAGATAAGCATTGCACCTTTACTGCATTAAGTTCTCATCAGTATTATACTAGCCAGAGAGAAAGTTCAGGATCTAACCTTCTCTCTCATATGTTAATAATAACTTTCCAGGTGTATCACAGAGAACCAATAAGATATAAATGTAATGGTCCTTTCACATTTATTGCTGAAACTTAGGTCAAAAATCTGAGTCATGAAACGGAGATTGTAGTGGTTGTTACAACTAACCCCAAATCCTACAGCCCAGTCAGAGTTCATAGGAACTGTTGCATGCATGCCAACAGAGGTTGGAGGAATTATGTCATGGATGGGTCTCCAAGTTGAAGATCACTTCCAACTATTGCACTATAGCAAGAATTTGTCGCAGAGAGATGGTCTGGAGTCTCACTTTAATTACGCAAACGGGGAAATCAAAGATCCCAAGACAGGGCAAAGGAGGAAGTTAGAGACTGTGGAGCTTTCTTGTGATGCAGAGGGCTGAAGGAAACAATAAAACCTGTACTTAATACTCCTACAGCTCGGCAGCAACAACTCCTTCCAGACGAAAATTGTATTCATACTGAGTGAAGGGTATCAGTAGCCTTATCAGTAACTTTATATAAGGTATGATAAAATGAAAGGCATTCCAATTATGCCCCAAACTCTAAAAATCCAGTTAAGGTTGAAAGTGATGAGCAACTAGGATGGTCCAAAGAGTCTCAATGCAGCCTTAAAACCAAGAGATAAGTATGGAAGTACAATCGATAGGACCTAACAGTTAGGGCTGTTGATTATTCTAACCCAGTTTTATCAAGTGCTCTTTGTTGTTTTTAGGGTATCACCATAGCTCAGGGTTAACATTGCCCAAGGAACCTTAACTGCATTTTCAAACCTCAACGGGTTTCATTTAGGCTATTTAAATATTATGTATGTCTATCAAATGTGTAATAGAGGAAAGGAGCTTTGATGTAACCAGTCACAATTTAACCTTCATTCAAAAAAGAAACATATGAAGGTTTTTTAATTAAAAAATAAAAAAGAAATGGGGAGTATACAGCCTAGTCTTTAATTTACCACTAAAACAACATTCAAAGAAGGAAGCCCATTGTGGTGGTAATGGTGGCGATTTATAACATGGCTGGCTGAAACAGCAGATCATGGCATACAAGTAATGTTCTAACCAAGTGACTTTGAAGTGCAATTACTGATACGGATCCAACAGAATAACTGTTCAAGCCTGTCTGATCACTTGCTGAATTGGTGATCTTCCTGCAATGCGGAGCGACTCTGCATTTATCAAGGATGGATGACATCAAAGATGTACTATCATATTTTCTTTCACATATGCTTTTGAAAATTAGACTGGTTTTATTGACCAGTTTTGCAACCTTTTAGCTAAATATCTTTAATATTAGCATGAAACCTGAGGCTTTAAATTCAACAAACATCACTTCAACAAATCTTATCCAGGTGCTCCAACTTCATCACTGTTGTAAGGCAGTTTGATTCAACCCCTTTCACAGAAGAGAAATGAGACAAATTTTGATTTTTCCAAGTGAAGAACAAGTTAGGCAGAAAGTTTTGGCAAACACCCAAGAAGCAATTTTCTTCTGTTTAGAAGGAAGACGATCAGCACTATGTTTCTATACTAACAGACTGTTTTGTATCTCAAGTTTTCAAGCTATTACCCAGTTATAACAGCTGCTTCTAGGATTTTAGTGACTCCCTTTTTCTGCTGCTATTTGCACTGAGCAACCCCACATGAGAATATTTAAACTGTGAAGATTTGCTTTACATAAATGGTAAATGAACAGTGAAGTGTAGCAGGCTGATTTATCTCAGGAATTTGACAGCTATGCTGCCTGATTTTTTGCCAATTAGTTGATCAAGAGCATTTACACAATTTGTTTTTTTCCCTTTACTCTGAATTTTCTATCAGGTGCCAATGAATCAGGGCTGTAAATGGAACAGGGACCAAACAAATCTAACTTTGATTGCTGAGGCACCAGTCATATTTGAAGCCTAATTTTATCAGAGATTTAATGAACAGGTAAACAACGACTGTATCAAAGAGCTTCTTGTCTTTAAAATATGATGGTATTTCACTTAGTGCACCCCCTACAGAAGAGTTTATACCCAGCATAAGTGTTCTTTATTCATCAAGCTACCTCCAACTCACTTTCTACTCGTGTCACATACTGGTCAGTAATAATGTTAAAAAAAATTCAAGTCCTCCAATATTAAAGTAGGTTTGTTCTTTGCAAGATACCTGTGCACATGTATCATTGTGAGGTAACTTGTTTGTTTTCACTTCTTTTCAGTTCAGAAGTAAAGAACATTTGATTAGGAAAAATTAAAAATTCTTTTTAAGGGGCCAGAGATGTGACTGTAAAAAACCCAGCTTGGGTCTTTGTGGGTCATGTGTCATTGTTGATAACGATGATTCCAGGAGCTGACTGAAGTAATCATGTTGATGCCAATTTGGGTGCTGCACAGAATACTTTTGGTCATGCTCATGGTCCCAAAGGCTACATGCAGAGACTAAAGTAGATCTCCTACTTCTTGGGTCAGAAACACACCCTGTCACATCTCATCTCTGCATTAGCAATATTCCCAGGCAAACATTAGTCAGAAAAAGAAAATCTGAGCTCCTGAGTCAGAAGGGAGCAGTAGCATATCCCAGACAGGAACAAAAACCAGTTCAGGAAACTAAGGTGGAGAAGTAAGAGGAACTTCAGAGCACTCCCACCTCATATTCTAGATGTAATAAATCAATCAATAAAATCCAACTAGATTTTTTCCCTGGGTAGCATCAGTTCAGGACAAAATGAAAGTTATTCAAAGGTCATAACAGTGGATATTTTCCACTGTCCCTAAAACCTAAACACATGGGAAAGAAATCAATGCCAACACACTGAAAGAGGCAAAGGTAGCAAAATCTTGTGTACTGCCATGTTTTCCTGGAAATAGTAAGGATGGGTTAAAAGAATTTATGGTTCTGAGCACACGGAGAATAATTGTTTAGTTTTATTTGTTTGTTTTCATATGTTCATTCATCCTCCCACCACCATACTTTCCTTTCTTCATCATCACTTTTCTGTGACACTCACTTTTGGCCTTGCCACTTACTCACACAGAAGAAGAGGCAGTTTTTCTATCAGCAAATCAGAGCACCCCAGTTGTTATCCAGTAGGGATCAGCTGGGCATGGTTCACTTTGAAAAATAATGCTAACTAAATCTCTAAAGTTCTTACCGTTCACATAGCAAGACCATTTGTCAATATCCAAAGTGTAGCCAGGCAAACAGGAGCAGATGTAGGACCCTGGAACATTGATACAGGTTTGGCCACAGGTTCCCAAACCACCTTCAAGGCACTCGTCGATATCTAAACCATGTTTTTGAACAGATCAGGAAAATTCAATTAGCAAAAGCAGCAACAAGAAAGAATACTCTTGACATAGTTAATAAACTGGTCACAAAAATAATAAACTGGTCACAAAATTTAATATCCCATCATTAAAAAAGAAGAGGAAGACGGCTGCATTGCTTCATGCATTGGTGTCCTGGCTTTGCTGGGACTGAGTTTTAAAATCATTTTTCTGTTCAGAGAAATTGTAGTTTTGAGAGACTGCAGAGTCCAGTTCTGTGAGAACAAAAGAGATGAGATGCTCTGGTGTGTGATTTCCATAGTGGCCAAGGGTGAGGGCAGTTTTGAGCCATGCAAGTGCAGTGGGCCAGGAGGGGCAAAGCCCAGGGCAGCTGACCCAAGCTGACCAACTAAAGTATACCATACCATAAACGTCACCCTCACTATAAATTGAGAAGTTGAGAGGTTGCAGGGGGAATTCTACCATGGCTGCCTTCCTGAGAGCGTCCCGCTCTCCTCACCAGTTATCCCATACCTGAGGCCTCCTCCTCCACTTGCTGAGGTCACTGCTGGAGCTGTTGTGCTCGCAGTGTTGGCACTCAGCCCCCATTGGTAGAAGCGATCAGCTCGCAGCTGCTATCAGAAGCTGAGTATAACTTTGTATCTTGTATTAGCATTGGGAGTAGTACTAGTTCATTAGTATTATTCTATTAAATCTGTTCTCATTTCATTCCTTTCGTTTTCCTCATTCCCCTTCCTGGGTGAGGCTGGGTGATAGACCAACTTGTCTAGCCCATGACAATTGGTTTTAGAATTATTGTTTTGTCCATTGTCACATATGCAGGGATTTATTTCGGTTTTTAGAAGACTGTCCAGGGAAATTACCATTCTCCCTAGTGTCTGGGTGCTGTGGTCTCTGATTGCCCAAACACAGGGAACAGACTTGCCTTGCACTCCATTTTTTTGATTGGAATTATCATTTGCTAGGCAAATGCTGCCTGCAGCTACTTCCACAGTAAAAAATTTGCCAAAAGTTAAAAAGCTTTGCAAAACAGCAAAGCAGCAGACTGTCACAACAGAGTTCCACACTGAATTCATTTTGGTTTGAGTCAACTCCAAAATATATAAAACACTAGAACCTGCACTATTTTCTGCGAGCAACATGCCCAAACCAAGGCAACAAGCAAAGTCATTTGGAACTTGGTTCTTAACTGGTAGATTAGGCTAAAGCCTTTAGGAATTAAAAGATATTTGATGTATTTATGGTGTTTTATCATGGCTTGAGGCACTGACTATTAATTAAGTCATAAATTAAGGACTCTATTTTTCAAGAAAAGTCACCAACAAGAAGTGTATTTTATATTAAGGGAGAAAGAAATTAACCCCTTCTGCAGTACCATAGAGGGTTGTCCCAGAAAATTCGGATAAACTTCAGTTCCTGTTGAAAACAAATGCATCTGATAGCAGCTTCCTGAGGTGCTTGACATTGGCAGTAGCATATCCTGGCATATTTCTTGTATAACCACTGTGAAGGTTGCTCTAAAGAGCAGCTTTTTCCCTGCTCAAGTAGTATTTAATATCAGTGGGTTTTGTTCTGGGTTTTATCATCTAACTTTGCACACACATGAAAAAAGGAATCAACACAAATTATATTAAAGAATAAGTCACATTTGAATAAGTCACTAAAGGTCATCAATTCATAATGAAAACTACATATATATATTGAGTTGTTTCAAGTATAGCTCACAACAATTCTTATTTTATTTTGTATTCCTGATCAAAGACTTAGGGCAGTGGAAGAAGAGCTTTTCCTTACATAACTTACCTTAGATGATCATTTTAATCAAGTGCAAATTATCACAGTGCTTCAGGAGGTCTGTGAATGTTAGGTTAGGATACCCCTAGTTCAGAGAAAGTCTGAAATGGCACCTCATTATAACTACAAGGAACTGCAATTCAACCAATTCACACCAGCACTTTGAAAGAAACTTTCTCTCTCAATAACCCAGGCAGAGCTAAGTAACCAGATCCCTGATATCCCATGGGCCTGGGAAAATGCCTCCTTTAACTGCTTTAAAAAATTACATGCAGCAAAAATGTTGAATGATGTCTTCTGAGTCAGGTATCAAAGCTGTTTGAAAAGAATGTCAGTGCTTTACAGCACCTAACATATCTGTACAGACTAGGAAACATTTCCATATTGTTTTGGTCCCTTCCATATTGGTCCCTTCCAACCCAACCCATTCTATAATTCTATGATTGTTTTCAGAGTTTCCCCACAATGTTCCACATAGCATAGGAACTAATTTGACAATGCATGAAATGTAATCAGAGAACATGCAACAGATTTCTGTTGAATAGATTATAAAGGTAAAGAAGAAGCATTTTCAACAACTGAATTCCATAAAGCACTTTAATTCTAGTCCACAATCTTCTTCAATCTTCAGCTTTCAGGAGCATATTTTTCCATGTGTACTAGGAATAGACATGCCATTCTCCACAGCATTAAATGAGTACCTCCTCCGAATTCCCTCTAGAAATGTTTGAATGGATTAGAAGTTTGTTAAAGGGCTACAGAAACTGTGAGCTCCAGGTTGCCAGTTTAAAACTGGCTACTCCTGACTAACATTGCATGGATGTCCTTAAAACTAAAGGGCTCTTTGATAATCCATACGGGAGAGCTTTGGTGACCTCCGCTTATCATCACAGCTGCTGTCAGAGTTAGCAGAGAAGTGAAGGAGTCTGCAGGCATGAACATTGTTTGTGTCTTTCCCTGTTGCACTGGTTTTCAAATGGAGTAACTGGCTGACTAGGCAGACAGTTAATCTGATCTAGTTACCATTAGAAAAGCAGGTGCAAGACTGTTGATAAAGGCTAGTTAGAATAGAATTCTATAGCAGCTTGTTAAGTAAACCTGAAGTCATTTCTCTGAGGAAATATCAAGTACGGGTGATAAAAGCAGCTGTGTAGATGTAAGATTGCTAAATACAGAGGTCATTTGACTAAGAATTGTGAAACACTGACGAAAGAACTATTATTTGATCAGAATAAAGAGCACATTAAATATTAATAAGAAAGACAGGCCTGATCTACAGGTTATATCTGGAAGACTGCTTACTCTGAAAAGGATTTATATTCATAATGGACAGAAAGCTGACCTCTTAGCATGTTACTGGGCAAGAAAATTCAAATCACAATACATACAAACACAGGAGAAATCATTTTACCTCTGTGGTCAGACTACACTGACATGCTGTATGTATTTCTCAGATACAGGTTGTTAAAGGATCCTGAAAAATTAGAAAGTGTATACAATAATGATAAAAGGTCTGATTTGAAGGTAAGGAAAAGTGCCTTTCTGTGAGACAAAGTGCTCAGTCTGCCTAGGTTATCAGAAACAAGCTTAGGACAAGGATTGATCACAGGCTGTAAGAACCTTCACAAAGTACCAGATTTTCTAAAGGGCACTAATCTTTTGCAGGAAAGATTTAACAAGGACTGATGGCTGAGAAGTGAAGCCAGGGAAATCAAAGTTAGACATTAAATTCACATTTTAACAGGATGCATGATACACTAAGGGAACTAACTACCAAGAAAAACTGTGAAGGTGTGAAAAATACCTCAAGTCAAGATCAGACTGGGAAGACATGTTTTAACCAAGCACAAGGATACTGAGCTATGTACTGGTAACTGGAAAATGACCTGTTATTTACAGGATGGATTTTGCAGTTTTCTAGGAGCGTACAAAACTGACCCTCCAAGAAAGAACATGCTGATTGATGAAGCTGTAAGAATTTACACTGTCAACCAGCAATTGTACTTGAAGAGAGGATTTCAGGGTTACCAATCTGCCCCTTTTCATCAGCACCGAAGTTCACATAATAAAGCAAATCCCACACATACTGAAAAGCAAGAAATCAATCCAGCTGAAGAAAGGCTATAGTGGAAGCAGAACTGTCCAATAAAAGACAAGGGGCACGGAGGTGACAGGCAGCTCAGCCACCGGAGAATGCCCCTTCCAGTGATAAACAGGAAGCGCCAATAGGCACAGTGCTATTGTAAAACATGCTGCAATGCAATGAACATTCAGCTTTTAAGGTGCTAAAAATGGAAGAGGCTCCTATGTTTAACATGTTTTCTGCTTAAAGTACCAAAAAAACCAAAAGCCAAAAAAAGAAAAAACAGACTGTTTCTTAATGTTTAAGGGAACTCGATCATAAAACCATCCATCAGGTGTAACTAGCAGTGCCTTCACCTGCACACTTAGTGCCAAAGCAAAGCGCAGAGCTGCACCCTGCTGTAGCTGTTTTGTGTGTCCTGGCAACCACATCCCCCCGTGGGAACCTTACTCTGTGAAAGAAATCCGCTTAGGGAACACAAAAGCTGTCTGCAGTGCTCTGACAGCCAGCTCTGAAAGGAAGAATGAGGTTCTGCTCAGTACTCAAAGGCTTCTTTGCAAAAAATGCCTTGAGAACCAGCAAAAATGATGAATCATGTCATCATGATGTTGGCAGCTCTCAATGCCTTTGCATACAAATATGCTACTTTATTGAGAGTCCTGAGAAATGGTCTGATTGCAGAAGGTGAAGCATTAGCATACTTAGCAGGGATACAGAGAAACCACAGTGAGCCAGAATTTGTGTTTCATTATGGCCTCAAATACATACATTATATACATAAAACATACATGTTCAGATACACACACTCAAATAACCTCATTCAAATTTGGTTCCTGTGGAGCTAGACCGGGGATTAATTCAATCCATTATATCTAGCCACTACCATAATCTTTTCAACAAGGTTGAACATGAAATTTCACAGAATCACAGAATCACAGAATCACAGAATCACAGAATTCTAGGGTTGGAAGGGACCTCGAAGGATCATCCAGTCCAAGCCCCCTGCCAGAGCAGGGTCACCTAGAGTCCATCACACAGGAACACATCCAGGCGGGGTTTGAATGTCTCCAGCCAAGGAGACTCCACAACCTCTCTGGGCAGCCTGGTCCAGTGCTCTGGCACTCTCACAGTGAAAAAGTTCTTCCTGAGATTCACATGGAACCTCCTATGCTCCAGTTTGCATCCATTGCCCCTTGTCCTATCATTGGTCAGCACTGTAAAAAGCTTGGCTCCATCGTCCTNAAGGGAGATGTTCCACTCCCTTCATCATCTTAGTGGCTCTGCGCTGGACTCTCTCAAGCAGTTCCATGTCCTTCTTGAACTGTGGGGCCCAGAACTGGACACAATACTCCAGATGTGGCCTCACTAGGGCAGAATAGAGGGGGAGGAGAAGCTCTCTCGACCTACTAACCACCCCCTTTCTAATGCACCCCAGGATGCCATTGGCCTTCTTGGCCACAAGGGCACATTGCTGGCTCATGGTCATCCTCCTGCCCACCAGGACCCCCAGGTCCCTTTCTCCTACACAGCCCATCCCTTTTATCCGTTTTGTTAAAAGCATGCAGCTCAAAGAGCAGAAGATAGCTAGAAATGGAAAAAGATTCATCAATCCATCTATCATCAGGTCACAATAAAATAGATGAGGCACAGCTCAGTATCTTCTCTTTCTAATTCTAAATGAGGTTTCAAATACAACATGATGACTCAGAATTTTTGAGAAGATAGAGGCTGTGAAGTGCTCAAATTCTATGGTAAGAAATACAATGTGAATACAATAAGATGGTTATCAACTCCTGGACTCTTCCAGTCCAGAGCCACAGAGGTGATTGTATCACAGAAATGACAGCAAGAAAAATCATATGATTTAATCAAGTATAAAGTAAAATCAAATTTAGAACTGAAATAAAATTCAGAAAACACTTGTAAATATCTTGAAGAGAAATAGCAAAAAAGGTCTCAAAGAACAACAATATCTTTAGTTTTCTACCTGGAAAATATATTTTGGTTTTGTCTTCAAAATAAATTCTATGTGTAAATTAATAACTACAAAATGGACCTCAACTTCCCTCATCATGCAACTTTCAACATATGTTATTGGCTTGCCTTTTGAAGGTGAAGTTCAAGAGATTATCGTTTGTCCCTCTTTGGGACACATCAGCAAATACTGTCATCCAGATCCCTTTAAAATCAGGTTTTAAATTATATACTAGAAAGTAGTCAATTTTGTTTAAAACAGAACACAAAATTAATATCTGCTATTTTCCACTGAGCAAAACAATGATGAGTCAGTCTTGCAGTAGTAGTCATTGGTCCTGGTGTCTGCCACTTAGCCCCCATCAGGATTAAGCTTGATGTGATGTGTGACACCATTTCTGTCATTTCTTATAACATATTCATCTTCTTCCTATTTTGATCCATTATTTTACAGCTAAGGATAGTATTTGTCCACATTCGGCTGAATCCAATTTCCAGAGATTTCAATGGGAATCTTCCCTTGAATTGGCCTGTGGGTTTAGACCCATGTTCAAGAATTCATAACTACTACTTGTTAACAATATTTTCAAGCATCTTTCCCCAAGGCAGTAGAAAATATAGTGAGCTAGCTGGAAGACAGCTACTGAATATAAGGAAACAAGCATGCCTTGACTGCAGTTCTTCTGAAATAGAGGGATACAGTGGACTCTCAACATGTTTATCTTCATGTCATGACAGGGGTAGACAACACAGTTCCCTATTTCATTGGCTCTTACTGCTCCCTATGCAATGCTTGCAAAGAAAGGACAGCTATGAATTAGTAAGGTTTTGGCATTTCATATTTCTCAGAATACAACATAAGAAGCTTTAGCAGGGTGTGTTCAGAAGGCTGTGTGGAGAAAAGTGAAGCCATGATTTAGCTAATTAAGGTGAATTTAAAGATACAATACAAAGAGGAATAACTTCATATTCTGCATCACCGGTGCTCCATGGCAGGAGAGCAGTGAACAGTAAGAAAGAAAGGAGGAAAGCTTGAGACACAGGAAGAAGAAGCATCTGACCAAAAGAGCTGACCGAGATAGCTGCAGTTGTCACCTTCAGTTGAAGGCTGTAGCTCTGTGGGAATGTGCAGCATGTTAGCCCTGAAGAAGTGGCAAGGTCTGATCACTTATGTCAGAAGTTAATAGAGATGTGTAGAATTTAAGAACCTGCAATTGGGTAAAACTTCAACAATGTGGGTTGTGTTTTGCCTTCTTCAAAAACTTTTTTACGATATTGTTTCTGTGGTGTTTTTTAGAACAATCTTCCTTCACTTTTAAAACTTACAAAGTGAGTATTTAAAGTCAGCCCTGAAGCCAAAGTACACCTCCAGTCCTGCAGAATCCAGAACATAGCATATTTACCTAGCATAGCCCAAGACTAACAGGCTCTGATATCAAATCTGAAATTGATAATGCAAGGGGCTGCTTTAGGGGATTTTTCAGATACAGTGTCATGTGGGAAACTTTTTGACTTTCAGTGGGAAAAGCATCTATATACCATGAGAGAATAAAAAGTTACTGTTGTTAAAGCAGTACTTCAGGAGGGCACAGGCAACAGGATTCCAACAGGCATAAGGCCCATCCCCTGGTGTGCTTACATGGTCAATTATGTTAGGAATCAAAGCTGTCCCAGGACCAACTATGCACATGTTATTACCTTGTAGGAATAATAACACCTGTGTAGCCCAGCCCATTTTTCTCTAGTGGTAGAAGGTTCTGTGTCTTCACTGGGATATAAGAAAGATAAGCTATTTAAAGGTAACTGAGTACACAGTCTGACATGAACTTAAATTTACTGATTAAATTAAGATGGCAACGTCAAAAATCACAGAAATGCTTCCAGTTCTACCATAACTTGCCAATAAATTGATATTCACCAAACTAGTCTTGTTCTGACCTCATGATCTGTTCTCCCATATTTTCTCTCTTATAAATCTTGCTGCTGTGGGACACACAGCCCCTCTGAAAGGCATCTCCTCTTTTGGCATACCAAGTCAGGATTCAAATAATGTCTCTTAAAATAACTGTACAAAATTATGTGAGACATTTAGGGTTAGATTTCATTATCCTTCCACAGGATGAGAAGGTCTTTGATCTTTGAATGTCCTTAGAAATAAGGGGAACTAATTAAGTGAGTTATTTAGCAATGTAAGAAGAGCACGACCTAGACCTTCATCTGTAGTGACAGTATGGAAAAAAATCTAGTAAAGCATACACACTTTTCAGTAAGTGTTGCTTGTAGCAGTTCATTAACAGAGCAGACACCTTCTCAGTTCAGTATAAGCCCTTATGGCTGGTAGGATGCCAAAGAACATTCTACAATTGGTCTATTTATTACAGCTCACCAAGAATGTACGTCAAGCCACAGTTCAGCTTGCTGTCATTGTTCACAGTTCAGTAGTATGAGTCATGTCTCCCACTCACCACTTTTATCCCCGCTATTACCTTCAAAGCCTGCCTCGAGCTTCCTACCACTTGCTTCCACTGCACCCTCTATATCACATAATTAATGAACTATAATATCTTGCATCCGGTCTTCTGGTCAGAACACACCGTGTATCCAGCACACAGAGGAAAGAACAGGAGAAACCCATTCCACCAAATCCTCCTACAGTCTTACATTTCATGTCAAAATTTCACCTTTGCTTAATCCTCTGTATTACAGTGGTGTGTAATTATAAAGATACTCTAGCACATCTCATTTTTCATTTATTCTATGCTACATGGAATTGCTCAGACTATGTCATAGTAGCGTTCGCTCTTATGCAAAAAGTCTTCTTCTATTACTATTTCTTGTAGAGTTTGCTGAGCTACCAGACATTCTGTTCTGATGCCTTACCCAGAGTCCCCCCATTAATAGAGCATCTGAATGTACCTTATTTTCAACAGAAAAGACATAGTGCAGGGCAGATTATGTCTCTAGTAATGGAAGAACGATGTACATCAATATGCAAAATATGTCAGCTGAAGTCAAAAATACATCTTTGCAGCCTTTTGAATGTCAACATTTTGAGCGCATTTTGACTCTTTAAACAATAGCCAAGCAATTCCCTTCACGATAGTAGGATTCTCCTGTTATACATGACCTCTGAATTGGGCAACCCAGTAATGTAGAAGTCATAATTAACATAAATCCTAATTATCTTGTGAAGGCTATGTACCTATTAGCAAATAGTGTAGACTTACAGGAGAGGCTGTGTAAAGTGCAACAGTTGCTGAGGATATGAATACACACTGCATATATTTCAGATTGAGGTTACAGAGAACCAGGTCTAGTCTGGTCCCATGGACTGAATGACCATCAAGAACAGAGAGGATAGATGCTCTCCTATGGGAACACCTTCTGGTTTAGGTTGGCCTAAAGGGAATCCAGTTTGTGCACTTTGAGAGTGCTCCACAAGGTGAAGACAAGCATAATAAGTATGGAGATTCATTTCAGATATATGCTTCTCATTTGAATTCAAACATCAGTGTGGAAGCACCCTAGGTGTGTTTGGCTCTCAGATAAACCTTCAGTCAGTTTATCATTTGTGCACAAAAAAACCCTAGCTCCTCCTCTCGCAACATGAGAGGGTTTAACATGCATGCCTCTATTTTCTGCTTATAAGATGGTGTTTCTTGGCAGAATACACAGAGGAGGCACCTGTTATTAAATCACTGGAATCATGTCAAGAACTGAGTCAGAGCATCTGAAGCCCAAGCAATCTAAGGCATTATCTCTGAGTATTAGGTCTGTTTGCTTGAATCCTTACAGAGTGTTTCCTCATCTCCTTACTGTAAAGCCCACAAATTCATTGGCTCTGGCTTTCTAAAATAGTTTCACTTCAAGGTGACAGGGTAGGGAGAAGGGTCCTGTCATTCTTCGTCTTACACTGTAAAGAATAGGAACCTGCATTTTACAGGTTCCAAATCACTGGATGAGATTATACTAATATTAGTGTCATGCCTTTCACCCAGACTTTAGTACTACAGTATCAAGCACATCTGCAATTCACGTATTGTACGAGATGTATTATTAAATATCAGCACACATATCTACTTAGACCAATAAATATAGAAAGAGTAGTTTTTAAAGTTATCTAGCCCACATCTAAGTAAATACTAATATAAAATCATTAAAATAGTCTTTCTACATGCATATAGAAATACAAAAATACACCCATGCACAAATTTTGCATATATATGTATATATATATGTGTGCACATGTGTATCGAAAATACAGAGATCCTAAAGCTATGGCAAGGAATTTTGGTAAGTAGGGAACAGTTCAGGTCTCTTAATGATCATATAGAAGTTTATCCTGCTTTCTGGTAGTTAATCTGACAGACAAGTGACTGATTTCTGAAACACAAACTAAGTAAAATTAGTTCTGTTCATTATGAGAAGCAAAAGATATTGACAAGCTGATTTACGAATTCTGCCAATACAAGACACAACCAATCTGTAAAAAAAGCCTCTTTAAAAATTATAAAGCTCAATTAAGAGAATACAAATGCAGTTTTCTTAATCTGTGAATGATCAGCGACTTACCTACACAAGCAGATTTTTCAGTCTTTAATCTGTATCCATTAGAACAGTTCCAGTGCTGCAGAGCTGAGAGGCTGGCAAAACCAATTCTAAAAAACACTGGCAAAAAAGCAATGAGGAAGAGAATCATAATATTGAGGGTTTTTTGAACTGTCACTAGAGAAAAACTGGCTTGTATTCAGTCATATCCAGGGCAAGATGAGCACGTGTAGTCCCAAAAGGTTTCTGCAATCTTCAACTTTACACTCAGACATCTTATCACAATACCAAGTTTTATCTTTGCCTTGCTTTTCTTGTCACTTCAGCCCTTACTGTGTCTGACTACAACCTTGAAGAAATTCCTGGAAGATTTCTTACACACACACGCTGGGTTTTTTGTCTCTCTCTTTCGTTTCTTTCTTTTTTTTTTTCTCTTTTTCGGAAGCCAAGTATGAAATGCCTGACACTCTTGTCACAAATTTAACCCAGCTGAAAAACAATGCTTGCAAGGATCACTGCGCATTTCCCCGCGACTAGCAAAGCTGCTGTTTAAAAACAGTAAGTTTTGAAAACTCTTCACCACAGCCCTCAGTGGAGTACAGGAAGAGAGATCTCCAGGTACTGTCCTTCTCTAAAACACAGTTGCTTTTTACATACAAACTTGGAGGGACTCCTCTTTTCTTTTTAAAGCTCTGCTTGCCCCACCTCTTCTCTTTTTAGTACCACTTGAGTGAACCCTGTGTTTGCAAATAGTAATGTAGTCAGATCCTTACTGCAGGGAACCAAGACAGAATACAGATACCCAACCACCCATAATAAATACAGTCTATTTAGAAAAGCAGTCCCTCCTGCTTGAGAAGTACCTGTGGCATGCCAGCTAAATCTTATTTCTCAGAGATTGTAGGCAGATTTACATCATGACTGTTCAATCATTATTAGTTGCATTCATTTTAATATTGTCATGTGTTTTACCACCAGAAACAAACTTTGTCATCACATTTCATGCAAAAAGGGAAAAAAAAATCCCTCTGATTTCTTTGTTATGTTTCAACTGGAAATACAAATTGGCTTAAGGTCAGGTTCAGATCTAGGATATGTATTTGTAAGTCTGATTTCAAAGAAGTTGTAACAATCTTTCTCAGGTTTGAATTTGGCCATTCTGCACTTCCAGGAAAATACCTGCTGTCAGAGACCAAGACAACATGTTCTCTCACACATGTTGCAGTCACTTATATGCACACATCAGTGCTCTAAGAGGCTACTGTTTGATGCAGTGCTCTTTTACACCTGTTTTGCAGAGGTACATAAGCTACAGAAATTCCAGGTACATCAAGCTCTTAATTCTTCCAGTACTGAAAAAAATCTCCTTTTTCACAGTCCTTTGGCCCAGACCAGCAAAGCTTTACAGCACAAGAGTAAGTGATTTATTGAATTTTGAATGTGCTGGGATTTCAGTAGGTATTTAAGTGGTGAACTGTGGCAGGCTTTGTTCAGCTAACTACTATGGGGCATTATGGTTCTGTTGCTTTTTTCTCTCCTTTTTTAATTTTTTTTTTCTGAAGCGTTGTGCTAGAATAAATACTAACACAATTCGTTTCTTTCTTTTTTTTTTTCGACAGTAATCTACAGCTGTATGACTTCCATCTCTGGGAATTCCACCCCCTCACCCCATATTTGTCTGAATCAATAAGAATCCAGACTTGCACTGTCAGAAAATAAGAAGCATGAAACCTGATTATAAATTCAGTCATTCTCCATTAAAAGCAACTGTTTATTGATGTTTCTGCCTGTGTGTAGGCACATTCTGCTTGCTCAATCTTCACTGCTACAGCTAATACAAATAATTAAATCTGGACTGACAAATGGCAGCCACTTTTCCATGTACTCTGTTCAGAACTGAGTCTCTCTTCCACATGCTATAGAGTACAAAAACAGTAATGTAAATTATGTAGGGCCAGGCTCATGCCAAACAGCATTTGCTTCTCCAAGTAGTCTCCCAGAATACAAAAGGGAAACCAATGTGAAAGCACAGTATAATGCTATCCTATCTAGGATTACAGGACTCTGCCTAGCAACTATGGTACATTCCACATGGACTTTATTTACTACTTCTGCAGCCATTGGTTCCTCCTCTCACAATTTTCTTCAGTGTTCAAGCTGGGAGCACACAACCTAAACATCTCAAAAAGAATTTGTCACTTCTTTGTGACCAACCACCAGCAGTGTTTACTAGACTCTGAGGGTGGTTGTCCCAGCACAGCCCTGATCTCTTCCAGGGCAGATTCAAACAAACTCACTGAAGGGGACAAATTAATAGGCTCTCCTTTTCCTATTAAAACCCAGAAGAAATTTCTGTCTTGCTCACGTTCTATTAGTCTCTCATTTACACACATTGTATTTCTAAGCATTTCCCTCAATCTTCCCTGCCCTTCTCCATTTCCTCTTTTTGCCTTTATTCAAAACAGAGTCAAAGGCATGTTCCAGAATTTCTCTTTTTCTTCTAAAGTAAAAGTAAAGGCAGAACTGTCTGACACACCAACATCACAATGGTCTTTTCTGGAAGAAGAGATCCCTTCAGTGCAGTCAGGTAAAGAGTGGTTAATAAAGGCGTTCATTTTACCCTCCTAGAAGGATAGAAATGGTTTTAAAAAGGAGAAAAATATCTTAATAACGGGAATACTTTTTTCTTACCCTCAAACCCAAATATAGTTCAGAGCAGAACTAACCCCCAAACCTATGATATGATATGATATGATGCAATATG
Organism: Aegotheles bennettii; assembly: GCA_013398125.1. NCBI lineage: Eukaryota > Metazoa > Chordata > Aves > Caprimulgiformes > Aegothelidae > Aegotheles > Aegotheles bennettii. The sequence goes on along the minus strand of VZRW01003390.1, from coordinate 35,577 downwards.
ATGATATGATCTAGGCCTAAGAATGCAAATAAGTTACTTGAAAGTGAACAGAACCAATAACCTCCCCTTAGACCAAACCAGGAAGTTCTCAATAAAGCATGAGGCTATACCACATCTATACTTTCCAAACATACCGTTTTTCACCAAGTGGTTCAGCACACGGCACACAATAATTCCTTCAGACCTAAAGTCATTTAGTATTTAGGAAGTTGTTCAAACATGTTCTACAAAGCAAACTATGGTGCGCACTTGCAGGTATTCAGTACAGCAATTTAGTCTAATGCTCATATGATAAATTAGACTAAAATAACACAATAGTCTCATTTGTAGGGCTCACCACAGAATCAGTCCAAATGATCTTAAGATCTGTCCCAACAGGTCAAATGCAAAGAACTGACTGAGTTTAATTTGACCTGGTGAACTAACAACAAACAAACATTTTATTACTTTCCTTTGGACTTCCCATGATCTCGACTAGCATTGGAAGGTTTTCTTTGCCAAAGTTGTCAAAGACAACCCTCAAATGCCGAAGGTCTTCTCCCCTAGCTTGGCAAAGAGCTGCTGTTATCTAGTTCAAGAACAGTATGTTCTAGTTGTTTCTAAACTGTGAAGGAAAAAGAGCCCTCCCTTAGTTTTCCAGGGCTTTAGGTATCCATATTGTATTAATTAGCACATTGTTTATATCATGTTAGGTTTTTTTTATTCTTGCTTATGACACATTATATTAGCTTGTCAACACTTTGACTTCTTTTTCTGTCAGCCTCTGAAAGTTCTAATCTGGTTAAAATCATATTTTATATTCATCACTATCCAAATTATCACCAACATAGGTTAATGATTAAATGCAAGAGTTTACTGAAATAGCATAGGAAATGTGTAGTGGCTACCTCTAGCACAAATAGCACAGAGCAGTGAGGAGCACTCAGATCCCACAAAACAGCTTCCAGATCCTCCCCAATAGCCTCAGGGAACCTGTCAGCCCCTGGGTCAGCATGCTCAGATACGTGTCATTCTGTCAGAAAAGGTATTGCCACCAGAGCAGTAGCTGATTGACACGAGCAATTTTTATGATGATACTGGGGATTTCTTGGAGTTTTCAGGAAAAATGCACATTTTTGTAAGCCGTGCTTTACATCTACTCACTGAAGCCTGATCTCAGGGTCAGTGTGGGGATGGTTGACTCTGATCACAATACTTTCTCTGACATGACAGTGCTTGATTCAGAACTGCTAACATAATTTCAACAGGTTGAGCCTACATCGTGTATAATTCTGACAAAAGGAACATTGTACAATATTAAATTTTTGTCAGACAGGGCACGGGGAGGCACAGCATGAGAGAATGGCGTATTCCAGTGATGTCTAAAAGCCAGGAGTGCTTGAAATCTCCTCCTGAGGTATGACAGCCATTCCAGTTTTGTCCTTAAGCATGTCACTCATTGTTCTCTTCAGCAGTTTGGAGATAATTTCTGTCTGGAAGGATGTTGTAGTTAAATTTATTAGTAAAATTAATTAAAGAGTGGGGCTTTATATCATTAAAGCTTCATGAAAATCGAGTGCTTTTGTAGGTGATCTCTTTCCAGTTGTCTCAATTTTGTTTCACAGCAGCAGTTACGACAAATACCCACTGGATTTTCTTTGATAGTTGGAGTCCCATGTCTTTTCTACTAAGGTTACAATTTTTCCTACTGCCATCTGATCTTAAGGAAAAAGAAAAAGACAAAAAGACCCCATGTTAAAACCATATGGTTAATTATGACTGATATTATCTTTTAAAGCAGCTTTACGTTTAACATTTTGACAGGCACATTTCAGCAGTTGATGTACAGTGAATAGTTATTTCTTCAGCTAGACCTCACTGGAATCCACAAAAGGATCCAGAAAGAAAGTTATGAGAGAAAGAAAGAAATGTTGTCTCTTGAATCCAGACAGAAAAAGAGCATAACATTCTGAGGAAGCCACATAGCACATTACTAACTTACAACATTTATCAATGTTAGATGACTACATTAGGCCTCTGTGTTAGCAGACAGAAAGGAATAGTTAAAATAGCATGTTGAAACAGTCATTTGGCTCTCTGAAGTGGAGATAAAACTGAAGATAAAGCAAGTCATTTGTTACCATGAATAAAGTCTATGCAACTTGTTATGTGAGAACATTTAAGAAAGAATCTTGGTAACAGGTACGTAATTTCTTCACTATCAGGATCAAAAAATATATCCTCCCCATGGTTGATTGCTGGGTTTCTGTTCCAAGGATAGCTCTGTTTCACCCACAGAAAAATGATTTCTAGCACACATACTATAACAGCCACTCTAATAGATCTCTCAGAACAAAGGCACTGGCTGAAATCTAATTTCACTGATTTTCAGAGTTGCTGAGCACTCATCATTTCCACCGATACCAGTAAAAGATCAGGATTTTAAATATAGGTCCGTAGGTTCTTATTTGGAATCCATCTATCACAAGTATAGCTACTTTTACTCTTTTTATCCCATGAGGCTGAGAAAACGAGTAATTAAAATTACTTTTTCAGTCAACTTTTGTCTCTGCATTACTGACCTTTTCAGATGGTCCATTCTTCTTGTGACCATGATGCTCTTTGGAAAATAAACACCAGGTAGCATTTTATAGTTTTGTTTTACAGCTGCCTCACCGGCTATGTGGAATAGAATCACTGCATTTACCAATCTAATTCACTTGGTCAGATTAACCCCATTTCACAAACACACACCAGCATAGCCTTAGACCTGTGTATCACATCTCAAAGGCAGAATCTAACAAGATGGACAATAAATAAGAGTAGAAGTAAAACCAGGCATTGTTATAGTCAATTTTCCACAGGAAAAACATCTGAGATGAACTCAAAAGACTGGAATTATCAGGGATTAAGTCAGTGCCTGGTACTGATCTCCTGCGAGCAGACTGCAGGATGCTCCTGGTTGCTGCCAGATTCAAGTGCTCTGAAAGAAGTGAAGACTTCTTGAGCACGCTGCAAGCCACATCCTCTTTGTGGAAACTTAACATTTTTCAGTATATGGCTATGCAGCTGGTACCAGAGGGATTAATCAGTGAATTGGTGGGCAAGCAAGAACACATACAATAAAATATATTGTTAACTGCTGGGAATGTTGATTTCCCTACAATTCATAGAACAGATCAAGAGATCTTCAGAAGCAAATGTGTCCTAATTAATAAATATTTGAGCATTGAGAATCTGAAGCGTTTGCCTAGAGCCTGCTGAATGTAAGCTTGCACAGAAAGCAAAGTTTTTGATGTGATGGCATTTACTATGCGAGATAATTTTACAGGTGCAGTGCAGATCTAAAGCAAAACAATATATGGTTGTCAGGCCCTACCCACAGTGGCCATAAGAGTCCTGCATGTGAATTTCTTATACCATATCAGGAAGTGGTTGGTACAGGAAGTGGCAAGTGATCAACAAGGGACTCTGCCATGAAGGAGGCATCTTGACCTGACACCACCTCAGAGAGAGCCTCACAGCTGCAGGCAGTGCAATGCCAGAGCCCATCGCAGACCCAAATGCCACTGTGAGAATGATAGCCCAGAACTTGGCATCCAAATCTTGCAGCTACCAAACACACCCTGCTTGAGGCCACAGCTGTCAATTCTTCATCTAGACAGGGACAAGGAGAGAAAAACAGTGAGGGGAAAGTCAGGCATACTAAGTACAAGCAATAGCTCACATTACATTTGACTTTTAGATAACGGTTGTGCATATTCCAAAACTTCAGACAGGTCCTATATTGCTGGTGGGAGAGTGAACGTGGAGGCTCCAGTTCAGACCCAAGTGACAATGGTGATTTCAGAAAGGGGAGAAACAGTTCTTCGCAGTAGTGCCCTTGCACCTGGAGGGCTGTAAAACACTACTGTGCTACAGGAATCCCCTGAGACCACCTGTAGGAGTCAGACATAATATTATTCCCACTGTGTTTTTGAAGAAAATGAAACAACCTAACAAAGTCTTGGTTTCAGGGACTGATCAAGCACGTACTAAGCACTGGGTTAAGCATTAAGAACCAGGGAAAATCGTTTTGTAACACAGAGGCAAACAAGTGACTGCATAACCTACCAGCAGCAAGCAAAGCAGTCATTAACAGTCACATACATTCTTACAAAATATCTACTTGGCTGCACAGCAATGAGCAACGCCTGCCTATCTAAAGAATGAACAAACAGATTCCTGAAAGAATCACTGAGGGATGACCTTATTAATGTTTATAAATATGTAAAGGGTGAGTGTCAGGAGGATGGAGACAGGCTCTTCTCAGTGATGTCCAGTGATAGGACAAGGAGGAATGGGTGCAAGTTGGAACATAGGAGGTTCTGGGTGAACAAAAGGAAGAACTTTTTCACAGTGAGAGTGCCAGAGCACTGGACCAGGCTGCCCAGAGAGGCTGTGGAGTCTCCTTGGCTGGAGACATTCAAACCCCGCCTGGATGCGTTCCTGTGTGATGGACTCTGGGTGACCCTGCTCTGGCAGGGGCGTTGGACTAGATGATCTTTCGAGGTCCCTTCCAACTCCTAACATTCTGTGATTCTGTGATTCTGTGATATAGCCACTTCCTTCGTTGCTGCCAGTATGTATTTGTTGGCGTAGCCTTTGCCTTACATTAGGTTGTTAGTTGACAAACCAGGAGAAGCAATAGTGGAATCAGGCACAGTTAGATTTTGTAAATTATTATGTCCATGAATGCACAGACAAATTCTGTGGCTGCTATAACCGTATGTACAGCGTATTAAAAGAATCCTTCATTCCACCTACATCCCTACCACAGGCTTCCTGTGTGATCTTGATATACTGTGCAAGATCTGTTCACCACATTATTCACCTTTTTCAAAAAACAAAGGACCAATACTTCCCTTTTGCATGAAGGAGGGTTACTTAATTTCATAGCTGTTATAAAGTGCACTGAGATCCTTGTATGTAAATTAGTATTCAAAATTGCAAAGTAATTGTTGATTTATTACTGCTAGGATCACAAAGAAAGAAAAAATTAGGCCAAAATCTAAGGAAATAGAGAAAATTAATTTGAGTTTGTACATTAGTTGCATCAGAAATAAAAAAACAGTGTTCTTGCCAAGTAGTGTTGCAAAGCACTGAAATAATTAAATATCATTTGTTATTCTCAGAATGCAATGTAGGTTTACTTTTATACAGAAAACCACAGTAAAGATACATTTCCTTCAAAAGTGATATGTTAATGTTTGTACTTCATTGCTACCAAAAAAACATTACACTATATTGTAGAAACTGTTATTTCTCAAAGTGCAGACTGAGTATATTATAATAAAATTCCTATTAGTACTATGAGATAAAATACACAGAAGCCTTCTCTGGCTTTACTAGAACTAACATGTGACATCAGTAGGAATACACCAGCTAACTTAGAGTAATAACAGAAAACATCATACACTCACTACTTTATACACTATATGAAAAAAATGTTTCACACTCTCAAGTCACTTCACAAATGACCAAACTAAAAACCACAATAATAACAAGCAGAGTAGCTAATCCAAAATCACCATCTATAAGATCTAACCCAACCTATTATAGCATTTTCATTAAAAAAACTAGAGTACTTGAAGTCCATTCTGTATAACATTGCAATCCTATTGCAGTTAAGATCAACTGGGCATTGTGACAAAATTATAAAAGTGAGTGCCCATTCAAATCCTGCTCACCAATATCCCTGGGAGAGGGCTTGGTGTGCCTCTTGGGCAGTGTTTTGAAAATTAGCCATAGGAGCCCAGTTTTCCAAAATGAAACAAGACTCTAGTAAGCAGAGAGGGGCATGGGAAATCTATTCTGAGAGTTTGCATGTGCTTCTCAATGCTAAAGAAACCTTTTCATTTGCATGTTTGCATTTGTCTTATTTAGAACTGGGCTGACAGGCAAAGCAGAATGTGTAATAGAAAGAAACCTAAATACCTAAAATATCTGGGCCAAACAGTAAAATTCTAATATCATCTACATAACTCTAAAGAGACTTATAAAAGGACCTACCTTATGTATGCTGTCATAGAAGTCAAAGACACTCATTCCTGCATACATTCTCAATGCTCATAGCTGCTCACTGCTGCAAGACATTCAGACCAAGGGCAGGGACCCTTCTCAAATGTTGCTGGATCACAGGCAACACGTTCCAGGATTAAATACCCAGACTGACAGTTCTTTGCTTCCAGACGTGAAGGAGAAACTGATCCTGAGCTCATTGAATTCAGTGTTAAACTCTCATCAACTACAGCAAAAATATTGCACTACCCCTTTCTTATGGAAGGGACATACTCTTGTCTAATCCAACAACACAGCCCTAAATAAGTACATTTCTTTTTTTCTCCCACAGAAGTCAAAAGAGATTAGGTCCTTGGGTAAGCAAATATCTCTATCATATGCTCTCCAGGGGCTACTTAAGTATTTTTTAAACCTGCATAATTTAACTTAGGCCTAATCACAAAATGGTAGGAGCTGAAGGGACCTCTGGAGATCATCTAGTCTAATCCCCCTGCACAAGCAAATTCACCTAGAGCAGATGAAACAGGATCACATCCAGGTGGGTTTTGAATGTTTCCAGAGAAGAAGACTCCACAACCTCTCTGGGCAGCCTGTTCCAGTGCCCTGTCACCCTCAAGGTGAAGAAGTTTTTTCTCATGTTTAGATGGAACTTCTCATGTTCTAGTTTATGTTCATTGCCCCCTGTCGTGTCACTGGACACCACTGAGAAGAGTCTGGCCCATTCCTCTTGACACTCACCATTTAGCTATTTATAAGTGTTGATAAGATACCCTCTAAGTCTTCTCTTCTCCAGGCTAAACAGAACCAGGTCTCTCAGCCTTTCCTCATGAAAGAGGTGCTCCAGACCCCTAATCACCTTTGTTGACTTCACTGGACTGTCTCCAGCAATTCCTTGTCTTTCTTGAACCAGGGAGCCCAGAACTGAACACAATACTCCAGATGGGGCCTCACCAGGACACAGTATAAGGTGAGGATAACCTCCCTCAACCTGCTGGCCACAGCCTTCTAATGCAACCCAGGATACCACTGGCCTTCTTGGCCACAAGGGCACATTGCCAGCTCCTGGTCAACTTGTTGTCCACTAGGACTTCCAGGTCCTTCTCCCCAGAGCTGCTTTCCAGCAGGTCAACCCCTAACCTATACTGGTGCCTGGGGTTATTCCGCCCCAGGTGCAGGACTCTACACTTGCCCTTGTTGAACTTCATGCAGTTCCTCTTCACCCAACACTCCAGCCTGTTCAGCCACAAATCTAAGAAATTGGTTGTTTTTAAAAGAAAATCATAGATCATGATGGATTATTGTGATATATTATGTCTAGGATTCACACCCTAGCCAGAATTGCTACTGATGCATATCCCTCTTTCTTGCATAAACTACTGACTCTCCCCTTTTCAGTTTACATATAATGTTCTTCAGAAAGCTTTCACAACTTTCATTGGCACATAGGCAGGATTTAAGACCAGCTTCAAGTACTTTCTTCAAATTCCCTTGGGCATATATAGAGCTTCACTCATTGTAATAAGCTGGCAGTATCATCTTCCACTCTTTTATAGCTACCTGTCTGCAGACAACCTCAGAATCCTTGCCATGTACTTAGCTGCTCAGCATTCTTTTTGTATTTTCTCTCATTTCTTCTCAGACTTCCTCCTGTCCCCACAGCTTCACTCATCACTTATTGTCAAAAGCTATAAACAAAGATGAAAGGGTCAGGCAAACACATGGTTATGTATAAAAACAATCTTTTATTTCCACATCAAAATAACTTCTATTTTATTTACTTCTTTTGAAAGGTAATGAGTTTAAAATGTCCTTTGTTTAGCCTCTTTGATATAGCCCAAGTCTGAATGTTTTTGCTATTACAGACATTTTCATGGTATACACAAAAGGGTTTTCTCTTAATTCCCCACCTAAGTACGAGAATCTGATGATAGTGCAAGGAATACAAAGTTCACTGTAAGCAATGGCAAGGACTAAAATAGATGCATAGGTGCCTAAAGTTTGGCTTAGTAAGTGCACGTTGAAGCCATGATTGTGGCTATGACAAGTGCTGAGGGCCTCTAAAGGTTTAAGTTAGAATGAGGTCTATTTGGAATTCAGCTCACATTATTCAGTTACTTCATTAACCCTCCAATTCTGATACACCCATTGTAGGTAATGTATAAAAAGAAGTCTAACCATCTTGGTGAAGTGTATAATATATGAAAGGCATTGCATAAACACTGGTTAAATCCTCTCCAAATTCTCCTACCAGGCAAGCATAAGTTACAGACATTCCTGTTCATAGTGTTGACTGATTCAGAACTGCATTTCAGAAGATATATAGACTGATTATGGGTGACAAAATCTCATTATTCTATTATTAATATTATCAATTTACAGTATAAAAATTTGCATCTGTTACCAGAACTATTTCTTCAGGTCTTTAATTAAACCAGTCGTGGATGATGCAGGGCATATGTCTTTATTGTGAGATTTGGGTTTTGTATCAAATTCCTATCAATACTCCCCAGCAAATTTACTATTTGACATGAGGAACAGAAGTATGTCCAGGTTATATAACTCTGTTGTCTTGAGAACGCTGGAAAAAGTAATGTTTTCTTGAAAGAACATGTCTTTTATAATACATTCCATCTTTGATATGTTGATAGCACATATGGTCATAGAGATTAATTTCTAACTTTAGGCCATGGTAATTCCACAAGGATTAGTCAAACCAAAAGGTTTCACATTTGCAAGTGAGCTCTCTCAAATGAGCTTTGCACCACCTCAGTCTGATACATTGATGTGTCATCTACAAGTCAGGTGATAGCACTTTTAAACTCCAGAATTAAATTCAAGTTTCTTGAAAAGCTTTAAAACCTGAAATCAAATATTGTCCAGGAATTAAAAAATAAATATTAAAATTCCACTCATTAATAACAAATGTGTTTTTAATTGGAAACACCTTCAGCAACAACTACTGGACACATTATATGGAAAACAGAGGACAAATATTGTAACACTTCAGGTTCTATTAAAAATTTAGTTTATCATAAACTGCTTGTCAGATGAACCTTGGTTTTGACATAAAAAGAATCTGCTTTCCCTTAAAAAATCCCAAATTTCAAAAAACTGCCAAAGTAAAAATATTCCACTCAGAAAACTTAAAACATTTTCACTGCAATCAAAATTTTCCATGGAAAAAGAAGAAAGATCACTTTTTAACCGCACATATTAGTAGTGCAGAAAGGAACACCAAGGTTAGTTCTAAAAGCATATGCAGATAAACTAATTTTGTACTTTTGAACATCTCACCTGCTTCTTTACTGCAGATTCTTCTTTACTGCATGGTCCCAAAAATCCATTTTAGTATTCCTGACCACTGAGCACCATCACGCAGACGCTATGGAGATTTCTCACTGTGTTCCTTTTCTGCCATGATTTTATGTTGGAGGTTTTTTGACAAAGTGTTTTCCTCTGCCAAATTATGCCTTACAAGATAAACTCTAGTATTCTAGCAGGCAAAATTTAATCCTACACTAGTGACACCAAGAAATGCCATTATTTTCAAGTTAACTAGTAAAGCTTTGGTTTGTAGCTTTGAGTAACATTTCTCCCCCTGGAAAGAGAAGATTCCCAGTTTCCTAGCAAAACAAACAGTTCTTCTGCCTAAGAAGGTCTACAAATACAATGCAGTTGTAATTTTCAGAAAAAAACTGTGGCTCTCAATTCATACATATTCCTAACCATAATATCTGAACCTAAACCAATAAAAGCTATATTATTTATTTCAGGCAATAAATAAGTAGCCTCAGAATAGACAATTCATTATTATCATTAATAGGTAATTCTGCATTTGCCATTATTATTAATATTAATATCTCATGTTTTAAACACAACTACATTTCACTATGTTCATTAAACTTCATTATACATCCAACATGACCTGAGGACAAGACCTTCTCTTACCGTATCTCAAAATGTATTATATTACTACAGTGTAGTACATAATATTGTGCAATATCTATGCAATATATAGGTATATAAGTGTGTGTTGTATCACACAGTACCACAAAATTTTCTGTACAGAGATTTCTGAAATTGAGATACATAGACACATGCATCCCAGTAAATTCTAAGGCTGAGATTTTACAGTAAGATCATTTTATGTAAATTAACATTATTCATATCTGGTATCTCTCATCGCTCACAGAATTACTCATAACGGTATCTTACCCAAGCTTCAGAATACTAAAGAAGCTCCTTTGCCATAGCATTTGCAGTATGACAATATGATGCATATTGTACCTCTCAAGACTCCATAACCTGCAGCTACCTAGCAGCTTCAGTCTTGATTGGCCTGAGATTACCTCCAGTTCAAGATACTGTACAAACAGAGCTGTATGACTTCTCAAAGCACAAGCTGATGTCAGAAGAAAACCTGTATTTTCAAATAAAGTTTTGGTCTCAATAGAAATAGTTTAAACTGTTTTCCCATCATTTTTAAGTATGTAGTATTTACAAAGGTTGTGGCTAATGTTTGACACATGCAACTAGCAAATCATACAGTAAGATGAGAAAAGAGTAAACAGAATGATGCTTTAATGAAAACAAAAAGTATAAGATCTTCAACCAGGCAACCATTTCATGCTGTATTTTTCTTCTGAAGAACATAATTCCTTCACATCCAAAGTCACCAACATAAAAAAATGAAAATAAACAGGCAACATTTTTCTTCTGTTCTCTCTCCTAGCAACCACCCTACCCATCCAGTAGACTGCATTACATCAGATATTATAGTCTGACCACCACCTGGTACCAACCTGCTTCCAGATGCAGTATCATCATTTTGGATAGATTTTACCTATTGAATATTTCATCTCCTCCACCCTCCCTCATGTTCAACACAGATACTCAGACCTAGAGCCCTCACTTTTGAAGGTCATTTGAGAATCCATGCTTGACCTAGAACAAAGGAGAAGTCTTTCTGACTCATCTGTGCACCTTCGTGCCCAGAGCTGCTCTCCAGCATTCACTGTTCGAGGCTTCAGAGAGAGTGTTTCAAATTTCACATAGGTCTCTCTTGCAAGGTCAGCTTCCTTTGCAGTTTTTGGTTTCGCACGAAGTTTTAAAACTTTGTAGAGTAAGAAAATTATCAAAGGTAAAACAACCACACATGCCACACTGCTGGCCAATATCAGAATAGAAAACTGAGAGCTGCTTTCATCATGTAACCTGCCAGTGGAGAAAATAATGCACTGCTCTTTTGTGGGTGGCGCTCCTTTGGGTGAGACACATGCCATATATTGAGTACGAGGTTGCAAGCCATCAACTGTGACTTCGTTTTTGCTAGAATCAGTGCTCAGTGGCAACATATCTTTCTCACCATACTTTGAGTATAACACAGTCAGCGCAGAGTTGCTTGTGGCATTGACAGTTTTCCAAGTTAATGTCACTCTTTCATCAGTTTCACTGATCACTCTTAGGTCCTTTACAGTAACATTTTGCTCAGCCATACCTGTTGTATTCAATGAAGTCTCTTCAGCTTTCTTGATTATCTCCCCAGTCTGCTTTGTCTCCTCACCTTTCCTGCTTATCTCCACAGTCTGCTTTTTGTTTCCATTTGTCACTGCCTTTGAATTTTTCTTTCCATCGAACACAGGCCTGGATTGCTTCTTGTCAGTAAGCCTGATGCTGGCTGATCTCTCAGTGATAACCAGTGCTGTGGTGGTTGGTGAGGTGGCAAGAGGTGTGGTTGTCCTCTCAGGTTCCTGTTTGGATTCCTCCAGAGTAGTACTCTGTCTCTCTGCCTCTTGCTTCCTTCCATACTTCTGTGATGATGCAGGTGTTGTAACTACACCAACCACTGTGACAGTAACAGCAGCTTCTGACATTCCTGCTAAATTCTTGGCTTTACATCTGTATTCTCCTGCGTCCTTGTAAGAAATCCCTGTCAAGCTTATTATGGACCATCTGACACCTTCTCCAGGTGTTTCTTGAATTACTACAGGAAAATGCAAAGAGTAAAACATTATAAAAGGGAGCTAAAGAGAAAGTAAATATTATTAGACTACTTCTTCCCTCAAGTTATTTCTGCCAGAAGGAATCAGGTGTATTAAACTTTAAAATAAAACAAAACAAAAACAAACAAACAAACAAAACAAAACTCCCCACATAAACCGTGGAACTCCCTGCCACATTATATCATTGCAGAAAAGTGCTCAGCTCGGGTCAACATGGAATTGAATGTCTAGAGGAATTACCATATAATTTGCAGTTTCCCTAAGTAAAAAAAAAACCAAACACATAAACAGAAATCAAATGTCTTAAAGCTGCTAAGTCACTAGGAAATACAGTCTCACTAACTTCAAGTGACACTGAACACACTAGCCATTTAAAACATTTTTGAAAATTACCTTTGTCTCAAGATATTTCAGTACTTTGTACTATTACCTTCTTCAGATCTATGACTTAAGATAAATGATAATTACTTGGCATTAGCAAGAAACATTTTTTATAATTAAGTTACTGCATAAGTGTCTATCATAGCGGCTAGAATGATGTCAAACAATCACAGCCTCTTTAGTATTCAAAATAAGTGTTGCAAATGAACAATAAACATTTGCAAATAACATAGAAAACATGATTTTGGAAAATTCTATGTCTACAATGCTGAGTTTTAAGTGGCTTAGTTATGGTGTCACTAGCGTTTTTAGCATGAACATTTTTAATCACAGTGGAGATTCTGGTAATGAATTCTTTCTGATTTTCAGCTTCTGAGTTAGGGCCCAACTATCCCAATCTCCATTTTCCTTTATCCTTCCCTCACTTCATCCACTTCCCCACTTCACACACATTGTTCTTATTACAGCCCACATCCAGAATCAGAACAGACTGTTGGACCTGTTCAGATCAAGACCAAGACAAAGAATTTCATAACGGCTGTTGTGCAGATACAATTGCCAGCTTGGTGCAACACCAAGTCCATTGCTACTCATTATAATGACCTTGAAACACAAGCAACACACTGGGCTCTCCCATTTCCTATTAAAGAGCAACTATACCTGTATAGTTCACTGGTATATTGTCTGACCTAGTCCAAGTAAGCTGTGGTGTTGGGTACCCACTCGCATCGCAGCGTAGCAGAACGTTGCTTCCTAGAGGGGAAGTGATTTTCGTTGCCGACATCATCACAGATGGTTTAAGACACTGCTCTAACTCAGCTCTCTGGAACAAGATTCCTGCCAGGCTCTCAGGTCCACTACATGAAACCAATGGATCAAGAAGTACAACTGAATTGTCCACAATTTTGGAAAATTCTATTAGCTTTGAAATGCGACAGTCACAAAACCATGGGTTGTCCTGCAAACCTAAAGCAGGGAGAGGAGAGGAGAAAGGAAAAAAAATGTTGTCAGGCAATATACAGATACTGTGATTATAGTATGACACATGACTACCACCAAGTACAATCCAGGAAAACCATGGACCTATGCTGAGTTAATCTTTTCTCTTTCAATTTGTCTTTTTTGCTCGGCTGATTGGTAGGGGAGATTTTATAGAGATGAGGAAGAACCCTATGAATGTTTATTAAGCCATTTTCTTCACATGAGTTTACAGGAGCATAGTAATATACAGGCACTACCTTTGCTTAATTTTGCTATTTATCTGGGAAAATACACTTTGAAAGGATGTCTTATGACTGATGATACATCAGCCTGTGCCTTCTGGAAAGAGAGCTTCTTAGGGTTAATTCATCCTGTCGCTCTCCTTTGTTTTTAGACCTTTAGACTCTTACAGTTTGATCTTCTCAGATCCTTTTTACAATGCTTGTGGAGAACATGATGTCTTCAAGGCTTAGATCTCTGCCCCTTGGAAAAAGGACAAAAGCTAAGGAGACAAAGCTTTAGGCCAATACAATCCTGATCTGACTCTGAACTACACTAATATTCTTAGAAATCTGGCTTTTATTTGGGAAAACCTCTGAAATATATTAAAAAGAACAGCAAAGGAATAGAAAATGGGAAGGACCCTGAAAAAAGCTAATGACAATATTTTCATGATGACACACAAGAATGCTCTCTCTCCTCTTCTGTTAGAGGCTATAACATTTGTTTCTTGATTCCAAAGTGTTTGAATGAGAGGCTTCTCCCTCTTGGTGAACTTACTATTGTAAAAGAGACTGGACATTTCTGAGGAATATGTCTAAATCCTCAGCTGGTATTGATTACTCCACTATGTTGACCTTCACTGAGCAACAGCAGCTTCACGGGTCAAACACCATACAGCATATCACTCATGACTTCAAATACATTCTCGTTTAACTTACACTTTTGCACATATATTTTTCATTTTTTTTTGTATAAACAATGGACAGAACATACAGTCTGAAACCAGGGATGGTATGCAAGAACCCCCTGCTATTGAATTCACTGACTAGTACAACAGACAATCACATTAATTAAACCAAAAATAAGAGAAAAAAAAAACCTGAAACACTTGCTAATATTGCTCAGTGTGCATTTTTAGGAATTATCAAAACAGCTAATGTAAAAATTCTGCTTTTTGTTCTGGGAGAAACCTGTAGATGAAAGAATACATGAATAATTAACTACTGCTTCCTTTTGTTGCCTGACCGAGATTAGGTTATTTTAAGCACAATGACAGTGATTGGTTAAAACTGTGGTAAACCCTAATTAATCCCCACTCTTTAAAAGAAGACTTGACCTGAAGAGATTCTGTGACTTTGACATCACAATCCAATTTTACCCATTCTAGACATCAGATATTTTACATCTCTTCACTACTTATTGCCAGCTGGAATGGAGAAGGAGAAATCAAGAAAATTGTATTAGCAACTGTTTTTCTTTAAAAAAAGGGGGAAAAAAATCTCCAAAATATATTTTTTTTCCTGTGAACTTCACACACAAAAGAGCAAAAGAGCAAAAGAGATACCATCTGAATGTTTTCCATGTCTAGGCACATCAACTCTTTGTGCTCCTAGAAATTCTGCCCAATCAAGTACATGTACATAACTACTTCTGCTCATCTTTTAAATTAGGCAAGTTTTAGTTTGCAGTTAGAGAGAGTTAGAGGCAATATTCCTGTAATTTTTATATTTTTTTCATTCTCATTTTCCTGTAAGGGGTCAATTTTTCTCACTATGTTATGAAAGAAATTATATGTGCATTTGAAAATTAAATTCCCCTAAGGTGTAAGAGGGAAGACAGGATCCCCTTGAAACAAGGCACAAACTGCCAGAGTTCATCTGTAACAAATGCTGCTAAAATACATGTGAACTCCCAGCTCAGCCTCTGTGCTATGTAGGGAACACAAACATGGGGCAGCTGTGCTACAAGCAGGCAGCAGGGCAGGAACTCTGGGTCCACAGTGTTAATCAGGACAGATATGAAGCATCAGTAGGGCTCCCATCCCACATACTGGGCAGAAGATTCCCTTTTACATTGAACACTACTGACAATATTTCTTCTGCAACCTTTCTTGCATCCTAGAAGCTTTACTGCAGGAAAGAATGGATTTTACTACTGTTTCTAATACTACTAGCAGCACTCAAAGGCCTTTCAAATAGAATCATCGAATCATTTAGGTTGGAAAATGTGTTTAATATCATTGAGTCCAGCCATAAACCTAACACTGCCAAGTCCACCACTAAACCATATGCCTAGGCACCACTTCTACACATTTTTTAAATCCCTCCAGGGATAACCACTCCACCACTTCTCTAGGCAGTGCCTGACAACCCTTCAGCTGAAGAAATTTTTCCGAATATATATAAATACATGGATTTCATATTCTCCCAGTGTTCCAAAGAAGACCAAAGTTGTTAAAATAAGTATCAGAAATTGACAAAATGTAAGGAATGATGGATAGTCATTAGATTGTGTGGTTGTTTAGTTCAGTCTGGGACACTGGTTTGACCATCTTGTATCATTTTGAAGGCCTGGTTTCAGCTTCAGAAGAAAGCTGTAGTCCCTGAAGACTATACTTCTGTGCTTTAGTGCAAAGAGTTACTTCAGTTAGTGACCTCATCTCCCCCATCCATCATGCTTACCAGTGGAACTGGTTCCCCCTCTATTCTGCCCTAGTGAGGCCACATCTGGAGTATTGTGTCCAGTTCTGGGCCCCACAGTTCAAGAAGGACAGGGAACTGCTTGAGAGAGTCCAGCGCAGAGCCACTAAGATGATGAAGGGAGTGGAACATCTCCCTTATGAGGAAAGGCTGAGGGAGCTGGGGCTCTTTAGCTTGGAGAAAAGGAGACTGAGGGGTGACCTCATCCATGGTTACAAATATGTAAAGGGTGAAGGTCAGGATGATGGAGCCAAGCTTTTTGCAGTGACGTCCAATGATAGGACAAGGGGCAATGGTTGCAAACTGGAGCATAGGAGGTTCCATGTGAATATCAGGAAGAACTTTTTCACTGTGCGAGTGACAAAGCACTGGACCAGGCTGCCCAGAGAGGTTGTGGAGTCTCCTTGGCTGGAGACATTCAAACCCCGCCTGGATGCGTTCCTGTGTGATGGACTCTGGGTGACCCTGCTCTGGCAGGGGGGTTGGACTAGATGATCCTTCGAGGTCCCTTCCAACCCTAGAATTCTGTGATTCTGTGATTCTGTGATTCTGTAAAGAAGCAGGACTTACATAAATACATATAACATAGACAGGAGTTTCTTCCTTGCCTCTAGGGCTCATCCCTTCTATTTATCTGTGTCTTGCCAGTATCTGACAGTATTCACATTATTTTTAGTCAATCTGCACAGCCATTGTAAGTCATCAAGTCACCTGAATCCCCAAAATGAAAAGAAGAAAGCACTATTGAGTTAGAAGCAAGGATAAAAAACTGAATTTGATTATACATCAGTTAGCTATTGAAGAGAAAAGTGGGAATGTAAACCTAGTTTCCAAACTACAAAGGGCATTCTGAAATATAACGTCTTGTGTTTACAAG
Organism: Aegotheles bennettii; assembly: GCA_013398125.1. Taxonomy (NCBI): domain Eukaryota; kingdom Metazoa; phylum Chordata; class Aves; order Caprimulgiformes; family Aegothelidae; genus Aegotheles; species Aegotheles bennettii. The sequence goes on along the minus strand of VZRW01003390.1, from coordinate 18,595 downwards.
ACAGTAAAAGTGAGAACAAACACATGAAAAAACAAAGAAATGTTTTTTTTAAAAAAAAGGAACAAATTGTAGAAAACAAACAAAAAAAAAAAAAGGAAGCTTTAATAAGGGAATGAGATTGAATGCCCTCAGGAAAATAATTTCCTACAAAGAGAAAATAAAAATAATAACTCTCCAATGGTATGTGTATCTAATGGTACACCAAGTCTTTATAAACCTTGGATCCTTTTGTAGAAATATTGAGGCAGCTTGTTGACCTGAGAAAGAAATACTAACGAAAGCAAACCAAACGCTGATAACTATGTACCCTCAGTAAGTTTGCAGATGACACTAAGTTGGGTGGAAGTGTTGATCTGCTTGAGGGAAGGAAGGCTCAGCAGAGAGATCTGGACAGGCTGGATCGATGGGCAGAGGCCAATGGGATGAGGTTCAATAAGGCCAAGTGCTGGGTCCTGCACTTGGGTCACAACAACCCCATGCACTGACACAGGCTCAGGGAAGAGTGGCTGGAAAGCTGCTCAGCAGAAAGGGACTTGGGGGTGCTGGGTGACAGCCGGCTGGATATGAGCCAGCAGAGTGCCCAGGGGGCCAAGAAGGCCAATGGCATCTTGGCCTGCATCAAGAACAGTGTGGCCAGCAGGACCAGGGAAGTGATTGTCCCACTGTACTCAGCACTGGCGAGGCTGCACCTCGAGTGCTGGGTTCAGTTCTGGGCCCCTCACGTCAAAAAAGACATTGAGGAGCTGGAGCGTTTCCAGAGAAGGGCAACAAAGCTGGTGAAGGGACTACAAAACATGTCTTATGGGGAACAACTGAGGGAGCTGGGGTTGTTCAGTCTGGAGAAGAGGAGGCTCAGGGGAACCTCATCACTCTCTACAACCACCTCAAAGTAGGTTGTAGCGATGTGGGGGTCGATCTCTTCTGCCATGCCCATAGCAAAAGGATCAGAGGAAACAGCCTTAAATTGCAGCAGGGGATATTCAGATTGGACATTAGGAAAAATTTCTTCACTGTAAGGGTGACTGGGTATTGGAATAGGTTGCCCAGTGGGGTGGTAGAAACACCATCTCTGGAAGTAAGTGTTCAAGATGTGTCTCGATGTGGCACTGTGTGATATGGAAGTGTTCAAGATGTGTTTGGATGTGGCACTGGGTGATCTGGTTTAGTGATAATGTAGGTAGGCGGTTGGACCGGATGATCTTGAAAGTCTCTTCCCACCTCGATGATTCTATGATTCTATGATTTATGTGTTGCCATATACCAATGCAGTGCATTTTAACTTTAAATACAGATTATAAATTGCTCTAAAAACCTTTCTTTATTCTAGATTTAGCATATTTTAAATTTACTCTCCCACACTTGGATGTATGCTTCTGTGTACAAGGGTAAATATACGTGTATGTGTGCCTGTGCGTGCACATTTTTTCAGTCTTCTCAGAAAGCAGGGTTTCCCTGTGCTGTGTCAATATGGACTTTAGCATTTGAGATAGCTATGATCAAAAGCTACTTTGTAAATCAGTAACTGGTCTCAGACTGTAACTTGCAAATATGCTGCTTTTGAACATCTGTAAAATGGCAGTTTGTAAAGTATTCAAGTTTTGGGCTGATGGAAATATTTACCACAGCTTGGGCCAACCTACCCAAGGCTCTCTTCCAACTGAAGCTACAAAATTTTTGCTCCATGGTTCTAAACAGTGAAACCCATTTTCTGCACTGTGTCCCAGTGTTTCCTACATACAGTAATTGCTAGGGAGTAGTTTCAGGAAAAGCAGCATTTACCCAGTGGCCCAGCATAACAGCTGGGAGCCAAATGGACCTGAAGTGTTTCAAATTTTTGGCACCTCTACATGCAATAGAGGCAAGATCTCATTTAGCTGCCATTCTATTAAATTCTGGATTCTGCTGTTCCTCTCAGTGACTCACTAGCTGTAATCTGCCATACAGAAAATGGTACTGCCACTATTCACATCACAAATCTCAACCTCTGTACAGCAGTCAATGCTGAAACATTGCTGTGATTTGGGTCAAAGTATTAGGCTATAGCTCCAGAGGTAGCCAAGAGAGGGACAGATGAACGCACCCTGGTCCCTCAGTCATTTCCACTGCTTACTACACGAGATTATAAGAGACTGTTACTATAAGAGATAGTAATTAGTTTTTCTGTATGACCATCTCATGTAATACAAGAGATAATCAGCTTAGTTTGCAGGAAGAGAAATTGAGGTTTGATATTAAGGCAAACTTTCTCACTATCCTGACAGATAAGCACTGGAAGAGGTTACCAGAAACGGGTCTGGAATGGTCTGGCCCTAGGCTTTAAGAACAGCACTGACTTAAATAGAACAGTTTGGTCCATCTGGATCTGCAGCCCAGCAGGCTAGATGCCTTATCGAAATCCTTCCTGATCACGTACCTCTGTGATCCTTACCTCCACCTCAGAGGAAGAGGAGAGTATCTACAGGATACCTTTCTCCTCTCTCAGGCTCCAGCAATCTAGGTAGAGACAGGAGGAGTGCTAAAGAGGAGGCAATCCCAGAGAACACATCTTGCTCCTGTTATTCCACACCAATATTTCCTATGGTTGGAGCATTATAGAGACATCTCAACTCCTAGGTCATCTTTCTAGCCTGATAGATATCAACCATTCATTTCTGAAAAACAACTGCTTTGCGACAGTTCATCAACAGCAACCTAAGGATGAACCTCTGGCAGTGAGTGTGAGTGGCATAACTACAACTTTGCAAGCTCCAGTTAGTGGAGACTAAGTAACCTTGACAAAATAACCCATGGCATAAAGAGCATTGCTCTTTCTAAGCTCCAGAGGAACGGGGTATTTTCTTCTTCACTATAGAGTTTCTTATATAGCAAGCATTGTGTGTCTGCATTGGGATATACTCATCAGAAGGCTATGATGTCAATGAAAGAAAATTCAGCTAATTATTCACAGCTTACTTAAGGCAGATTTACTCAACACAACACAATGAAAGTACTACCTGTCATTTTGCATTCTCAGATCCAAATCTAATAACTGCACAAAGCCCCCCTCAGCATGCAACACTGAAAAAAGAGAAGCAAGACACTGTTTGAACCCAGTGTGTGTTCCCCTCTGGGCATCTGTGTTCAAATCCAGTTGCAGCTGATACATGAAGATGATCCAAAAGTTACATCCCAAGTCTCTATAGAACTCAATACTGGCATCAGAAGGTTTACCAGGACCAGAAGAGGCTGCCAAAATGCCTGCACCAACAAAATCTGCAGATGGTCGTCCGGGGAAGGTGAGGAGAGAAGAGTCTGTGTGGTTTGGGGGTTTTTTGGTGTTTGTTTTGTTGTTGGTGTTGTTGGGTTTTTGTTTGTTTTGTTTTATTTTTGAAGTGACAAATGGTGACCGTTATGTAAGAAAATGAAACCAAATAACCTCTGGGACTCCCACATGAGACCATCAGGAGGATCAGATCTAGCACAGTCAGCTCCTACTTCACTGCCTCCTGTAGCCTTCAGTGTGGGGACAGAGAAAGGGGTACCAAGCTGGATTTACTTTTACAGCTTTTTTTAAAAAAGAAAACATCCTGAATAAACAATGATCATATTAATGCTGCAAACCTACAGTTACCATGCATGTGAGGAACTCACTCAGCCTACTTGCATCTATCAAAGGACTTATATACAATCTCATCTGAGTGAGAGTTTCAAATTGCTGCTTCTGCTGTGAAACAAAGCAGCTGAGCACTGACTGCTGGGGGTTTAGACCAAGAAATTGGAAATAGTAGGCAGTACAATGCAGGGCAGATCTTTACCGTGGGTTTAGAACCACTGCAGTAGAGAGAGACAGCTGGTTTTCTCCCTTCCACCTGCTACACTACACTACAAAAACGTCAAAACATGCATTTGTAGGTAAAGAGTAACAGAAGAGAACACTATTGATAGAGCTGTTCTGACCATGTTCTGAGAACTCAGAAGAGAAAGGGGTCATCTGCAAGACTAGGAAGTGGGGAGGAAGTGTAAAATAAATCACAAACTCACAAACAGAACTGATGTGATGGTATACTAGAGATGGAATAAAATTATGAGAAAAATCAGAATCTGGCCAAACTATTCATAAACACTTAGCTTAAATATTATAAAATGTACTGTGAAGTTGTAGGGATCAGATTCCTATTCTCTCTCTCGTATTCAACCTGTAAATTGGGAGAAACTTCAGGATAATCAGTCAGCTTTAGAGCAACACAAGGTCAATAGGAGTCACGGGGAGAGCAGAGTTGCCTTCTTTTGAGCCACTGACAATATCTGCAGCATTGTGTCTCAGGACAGACTTCATACACGCATCAGCTCTAGCTACTTGTTTGGCTTGTGAGCCACTGGAAAAAACAGTTGCAAATGAATATGCTTGCAGATGCAACCACATACAGTGGTGAGGGAAACGTCATCAGAAACACAATTTTTGGAAGTCCTGCATTTATATGCATACTGAATACTCCATATGGCCTGTATTCCTGTAGACTGGAATCTTGTAGATTTTACTTCAGTTTCATAACCGTGAGGTAACAACATACCTGGAGGTCACTATCTTAATTTTATAGTTTTCTGTCACCAACAGAAAATTAATAAATAAATAATCACAGAGCAAACTAGAAGACTGACCTGGATAAAACCCACTCTCCTGAATCCCAGGCTGATCCCCTACCTGCCTTCACTTGCAACTTAGCATTTAGGTACATTTTAATAAGCAACGAGATAGGCTGTTTGACGTACCCAAAATGACTCTCTGGGTTGCCAGAATGTCCATGGTCTTGGACTGAACAGCTTCTGAGAATGGGGGCCATATGTCCATCAAGTCTGATGGCAATGTGGTTAGCTTGTTGCTGGATATGTCCAGGTAGATGAGGTTTCTCAGGTACCGCCCAGCATCAGCAGGAATGCTGGTCACTTTATTGTTGTGTAAATCAAGAATCCGCAGGTTGGGCATTTCTGCCAGTGATTCCCAAGGGAAAGTCGAGAGCAGATTACCATCCAGCCGTAGCTCATGCAGTTGCTTCAAGTTATAGAAACTGCTGATATCAATGTTGGCTACACAGTTGTAAGTTAGCCACAGGTACTTGAGATCTACTAGGTAGTAAAAGGCTTCAGTTGGAATCCTTCGTATGACAGTTTTCTCTATACGAAGTTTTACAGTATCCACAGGAACATTTACAGGGATCTCATACATGTCAGGATCATTACAGAGCACAGACCTAGCATCCAGAAAAAACAAAAACAAACAAACAAAACCAAAAAACAGAGATATCAGCATTTCTTTATCAGAAATTTGTATTTCAGATTTAAAGGCAAATGCTAATACTTTCTGCAACACTAACAGAATAAAGAATGTCAAATCAAGAGCAGTCCTCTGCATTTAAAAATTGAAAAGACAAATGTGGAGTTTCTAAACAGAAAAAGAATACAAAATAGCAATGATACTTTCACAAGAAATCTAGATTTGCTTTATTCTAAAGCATGTAAGCACCATCATTCTACGAACAAGTGAAAAACAGAAGCCATTGTATAAGGAATAATACGTGACAGCATCTCATGTCATCTGTTTTACTAAAATTCAGAATACTGGGTTACTAATTTCTAGCTTTTCTATGTGATGAAGACTCAAAGTATTTATCTATACTTACTTTTCAGAACAGACTGAAAATTGAGAATGTTAGTATATATCTCTAAAGGAGAGCTTTCTAGTGTTCTTTCTGATGTCTACGTAGAAATTCTCTACCTTTTAGAGGTGATAAAAACTTTCCATTCCCACTGATTTCACAGTGAAATGGGATTTCTCAGCATTTTCAAGAATCAGGATGTTTCAGCTTCTTTGGGGTACATTGTTTGCACATATTAGCTTGATGAATCTTCTCCTTGCAATAAGCCTATCTCCAATTTTCTCTATTTTACTTTCTCATGCAGATTTATACTAATACATTGTGACAATAAGTAGCAATGACAAACACTGTCTCCCAAAATTGACATGGCAATACCCAGATCATCACACCAAATTACACACTTTATTACTCAAAATTATATGATTTTCCTGCAGATTAAAAAATAAGAAATTACTGTATTTATTTAAACCAGAATCACCTTACAGTAGGCAACTGCTTTGTGGAAAAGACATTACAATAGTAGGAAAATAATGAAGCAGAAAGAAATTGCCATCTGCAAAACCCGAAGATTTAGAGTTGCTGTTTCCTAAGTACAAAGCCATAATCACCATCTGCTCCTATTCAGGAACACTACTAGCCATATAACACTAATATAAAAAAATGCCTTTATTTCAGCTATGCTAGAACTCATTTGCAATATATGAGAATGCCATTTTCAATTTCTTCAACCCTTTTCCTTATAAATTGCTTTGTATAACAAATAATAAAATACATACCTTGTTCCAGTGCCATCACTTCTGCCATGGTAAACACAAGTGCATTGTGAAGGACAAAAACCATGCACTTCTTCTAAAAAGCCCATTAGGAGACAGAAGTAGATAAACAGATACATGGCTTCCTCCCAGCAGAACTGACATGAAAAAAAATTGAAAACTTTATTCCTCGGCACTCATGAGCAGTGTGCTACAAATGTGAATGTAGACATCCATTTAGTAACAGCAGATTACATCAGATTAGCCGAGATCTGTAGTTGCTTAACCTTCAAATGTATCCTGAAAGGGATCAGTTAAACCAGCTCATTCTTTATTCTGTCAGAAGAACACGCTGTGTTTCAAATCATATCCAGTATGTTTCAAGGCTATTCTAACATGCAGCTTGCAGGGTTAGTAGGTATAAAATATCTCTTTGCTTCCTCCAAGATGCAATGCATTCATTACAGTCCATAAAGCGTTCCAAGTTTCCTGAAGGAAATCTAGTACAGCATGAGAATATTGCATGGTATTTTCTTTCATACTAAGAATTACAGATTAACAGTAAGCCTAGATTCCAGAGCTTTTAAAAAATCATGTAAAATCAGGTTTTTAGCTAAAAACCCCACGTATATATAAGTTACACACTGCAAAGCTAGACTCCAGATGCACATAGACATAATAACAGAAGATGTTTATTCTCAAAATCTGAGAATCATCATGGGTACATGTACTACCATTCATAAATAGATCTATACACAGTCATCTTTTCCATCCTGAACAAACCCATTGCTCACAGTGCCAAAGGTATTTTTTGAAAATTATATGACAGACCTATATAACCATGAGATTGACTTAAAAATTATGAGAAACTACCATAAATATTTACTCAGTTTTATGTGCCTCACAGGTGCACAGCTTTAGGGTGCATTTTGTCTCATTTTGAGGATTTGCTGTGCAGTCACAAGCACTAGAAATGTACTACTACTAAAACAAATGCTGTCTTTCCTAAAAATTCATTTGGTTGTGGGTCAAAGCTTTAAAAATACATTAAATATCCTGAAACTCTTTCAAAATCATAAAAGCTGATAAACAGGTTCTATAGGATCTGGCTAGGTATTTTGATATCTTAACTTTTTCACAGAAATGGAACTTTGCAAAACATACCATTGTGGACACGGCATAGAAATATATTCACACAGCGAGAATGTAGAATATTTCAAGTTTGGAAAACTTTCAAGGGAAGTTGAGGGAAAGCAATTAATTAAAGGAATTACAGGTGCAAAATCTATATGTTACTGAACCTAAGCATGTCCTGCTTCAGTCTCTCCCTGCCCCTCTGTCGCCTTATTCAACCCTGTAGGAGTCACAGTGACCACTTCACCAGCCTTTTTTATTTGGGACAATAAACCTCCCTCACAAAAACTAAAGTCTTAGTGGTTCTCATCTTTTTGTCTTCCTAACCTATCTAAAAATATTACTGTGATTAACAGAAAACAGCTGCCTGGCTGGGGCAGATTCTTAATTATTATTCCAAAAGATTAATCTTCCAAAAGATTAATTAACTTTAACCCAGATTTCACTCTTTTCCATGTAACTTATGCAGACAAATCACATGAGTTCTATGATGTCAGTGCACTTGGAGATACACTCATGGGCAAGGCATTGTTTATAGTTATCTCTTGTCTTGCCTCACATCGCATTATTGCCAGGATTGCTCTCCGAAACCTGCAATGGACAAGAAAGGGAAAGCAGAAAGATCATCAGCTGGAGAACCAAATACAAAGTAAAACTAAATAAGCTGGCCTTAAGTATTACAACAGTTTTTAATTATAGTAAAACATATTTAATATAAAATGGTGTATTTGAAATTCAAAAGGAACCCAGTCTTTTTCACTTTCATGTACAGGAATAACTCAGTTAAGTTCAGTATTTCTTCTACAACAGGAGGCACAGCAGCTTTTGCATATCAAAGAACAGGTTCTAGCTATGACAAAGATGACCTTACAGAAGGGATATAAAATGAGATGCTTTTTCACTGACTCAACAGAATCAGACAAGTTCACCTAGACAGAGATCACATGCTCTGCTTCTAGGTTGGTAGTATAGAAAGGAAGGATCTCTCTTTGCAAAACCCAGTTCTCAGCCAGAGGCACTGGCTTACTTAGAGCATTTGATATGCTTGCTCAAAACAGAAGAATAGGCTTAGCTTATTTACTGTAATGAAAAGTGTCAATCCATCCTCATCAGTCAGAATATGACATATCCCTAATCAAACAAGGAAATCTACAGAAGTTACATGTCACTAAGCTGCCACACATTTTGGCCACAGTCATTAAAACCAGTCTACTGCTGATGCAACTTGAATTCCGTAGAGTCCCTTTGCGAAACGATAAAGGATCTTTCAACACTGTCTTACAAAAGTTCATAAATGTGCTCTCTAAAATCTTTATTGATTCAGTATGTTCTGATGATGATCAAAACAATTTCTTTTAGACTTTCCTGTCTGAAAGGTCATCTTTGATAAATCACCAGTGGCTTACCCTTTGATCTCTTTGCTAATCAGTTTGTTATATTTTACAGATGAAACTTTTATAATTAGATGATATGCTAAAATCGTTGTTGACTAGTACTAAATTAAGAACACTTACTTTTTGTTTGCAATGACATAAATGCAGGGATTATAGAATGTGGAAGATTTTGCGAATAGAGGAGCTATGATGGCCATTGCAGGAGAAATTTTCTTTGGGTCCCCAAAGGAAGACCATAAACACACAATAGAATATGGAGACCATGCCACCAAGAACATTACAATCATCACAACAGACATCTGTAAAAAAAGAGGTACAGATACATAACCAGTACTACCTGAAGATGAAGGCCTCACAACCTAACCTCAAAGGCACATGTACCTGTGTGAAAACAGAGCTATCCAGAACCAAATAACCACCTGTAAACAAGCACACCTGAGAAATTTAGACAGGTTACAATAAACCTCACTTTGGGGACTTAATAACCCATCACACAGTCAGCACTACTGATTCTATTAAATCTGTCTCAGATTAATCAAGAAGACAAACCAAATCACTAGAAAACCGAACAAAACTGCAGAGCTCTTTGTAGGTACAGAATTCCCTGGTGTTGTTTACCTATGCCCTTATTCAGACTTTCAGTGACAAAGAAAACGAGAAACAAAAGTAAATGGCCACTTTGTATGAGCTGTTCTAGAGCATAACTGACAAGCAAACAGTGACTCTCCCTTCAAAAGATTCCTAGTTAAATACAAATGCAATACCTATTGATAATAACGTAAAGAAAGAACCTGTCCATTTAGAACTTCATTTGGTGTGTAGAAAGCTTAGAAGATACTAATTTGTGACTAAGCAAGCAGTTCAGTTCTAAAGAAGGATACCGCTTAACTTCAGACCTTTACTGTTTTCCTTTTTTAAAAAAATATAATTCAGTGTCTTCAGCTGCAAAACAGGGAAATTTCTTCAGAAATGTGAGTCTAAATTTGTAACTGAATCCTCAGTTTCAAGCATTCTGAAAGTTCTCCAGAAGAGAAAAGTGCTCAAATTATCATTTTTAGGTAAAAATACCATTTTTTCAGAATTTAGCAATGAGAAAGTTTTCCAAGGAATGTTAAGTTTGAATTGATAAGTATAGGTACATACTCCCCTGTCCAATTCTCCCTCGCTTTTTTTTCCAATGCCCAACCATAAATCGTATCTTTACACAAAATCAAAGAAGCTAGTGAACTTCTCAAGGACTTTTATACATTAAAAGAATGTCAGCCTTCCTGGCAAGATATATCATTTTATGCTGGAACTCATATTTGTTACTCTTTACATAAGAAAGAGATAAACTTAACAAACTGTAAAGAATGAGGGATTGGAATAACACAGCTCATAAGCTTGGAAATGCACTTTCACTTCTAGGCCATGTGTTCAAATCAGAGTTGATCATTTCAGACCAGATAGACTTGGGAACCTAGCAGAAAGCCTAAGGACTCTGCAGACACAAAGAGCAAAAGTCCTCCTAGGACACCTCTGAGGTACATTTCTATGTAATGACAGAGGGCAAAGGCAAGGAACATTCCCATTGTTTCCAGCCTTCAAAGTAGCTATTCCTCTGGAAAGAGTATTAGGCCAAAAGTAAAGAATCTAGTGTTACAAGTCAAGCCAAGAGTTTTCACCAAGGCTAAATTTAAGTTAATATTTAAAACAAAAGGAAAAGGGGGGATGTAGGAAACAGAAATACTTAAAAGACTGCACTGTTCCTTTGCACCCAAGACTTCAACACAGAAGAACATGCTTAAAACAAAACCTGCCCTCATTTACCATACCTTTGTCACATCCGCTTGATCAGACCAATCTACATTGATGCTCTCCAGGCATTTACTGCTGGTATACTGTTTCATTGTCCGGGAAACATTGTAATAACAGTAAAACATGACTGTTAAGGGTACAACAAAATTAACAGCAATTACACTCATTGTGTAGGAAACAAAGGACCTGATAAGACAGAAAAACAAAACACAGAAACTTACAAACAGCCATCCAGAAAAATTTACTAAAGAACTTGATAATTTGATTTGATTATGAAATTTTAAAACAAGCTTTTAAAGAATCAGGAAAAGTTTCTTTAGCTTTCATTTTTTTATTAGCAACTACAGTCTTGCAGTTTTCAAGCATGGCTCAATTCCTATGTTTTTTCTAGACTTGCTCTATATTATTTACATTGTTTTAAAAGGATTTTTATAAATTAGGCTTCATACCTCAGAAAGAAGAAGTTATGCTCATCTAGTGGTGAATTAAATAACCTGAGACTCCAATGAGACAGCAAATTTAAAAGAAAGAGTGAAAGGCAATCTTACATATCATTCTTCCTCCAATTTACTGTGCACGTTGCTCCAGTTGGATCCGGAGCGTAGCTGGCCCAGCCTACAGTGGGCATGGAAGCCCAAAAGACTGCATTTATCCAAGCAGCAAGGATTAGTGTGGCATAGCTACGGGTAGTCATTCTTCTTCCTGTGGCCAAGTACATACAATCACAAACCATTGTCATCTTTTGCTTCTTTACGGTGTTGAACTTGAATGACAAGTGGCTTCCAGCAATCACATACCAGGTCAATAATGAACCTTTCAAAGGCCTATGGTCCTGAACACTGTAGCATACCTTTTTGATACTGCTGAACATCATCTCAAGATTTCCAGCCTTATATGCCACTTATATGCCACCATCACCCATTCCAATTCACAGCATATAGGAAATACCTGATCCTAACCCCATGCCAAAAAGCTTATTATGCAACAGTGCATTCAATTACATCTTTGCATGATTGTAGGGGAAGGAAATAACTGTTATGATACAGCTATAACAGAGAGGAGAGAAAAATATCCAGAACAGTGCTAACACAACTCTAGAGGCACACACTTGCTTGACAGAGGTCAAAACCTCCCCCAGCTAGAGGTTTTCATGTGCTTCTATATATAGATGTGGCCCTCTAAGGACTGGAAACAGCCATGAAAATACAACTTATAAACAGAGTAAGAGCCTAATTGTGAAATTTTCACTTTCACAAGCAGTACCATCCATGGCAACTAGATAACTCACTTAACCAAGTACTGTAGGATTATGTCCTAATTTCAAAGTATGCCCAGCACGGTAATTATGGAGTCATTCATGAGAAAACAATACACTGAGACTCTTATTTCATAGAAGACCAACAGTGAACAATTTTTTAACAGTAAGTACAGTACCTATACCAGGCCTGCAGATTGTCAGATAACGATCAATGGCAACAACAGTGAGCAAACCAATACTTGCCATCCCAAAAAAGATATTTAAGGCAGCATAGATCTGAAATTAAAACAAACAAAAAAACAAAACCCTTTCTGAGAAATATTTCAAAGGTACAAGCACAAATTCGTGGACTGAATCAAAGGCACTGTGATACAATACATTCAGCCAGTGTTCTCTTCCACAAGCAAAGTACTGAAGGAACTGATTCAGTGCAGACAATTTGGAACTGGCTCATTTAAAATTAAACATTTTGAAAGCAACATGCTTGTGTGCATATGAGAAATCCTAAAGACAGTAATCTAAAAGGCAGACAAACACCATACTTCAGTAAGTAAATTCTCAGATTCAGAGATAAAGAGTTTGGAGGTTGGGGGGATTCAATTCATCTTTTCAGTATATGTTAAAGAAACCTGAAGAGCATTTGATTCATCAAAAAAAGTCACGGCTTTAGCAAAAGTGAGGCCCTGAATTGTCACTCTTTTCTCTATTGTATACCTACATTGATTTCACAGATACAGTACACTGATTTTCCCCATTGGCCCCCATTTTTACATATGTCAGATCTACTGCATGGAGTGACATATACTGCAATTCAAACATGCTCCAAATGCATCTGCCCAGTCATCCCATGGGCAGCCTGACCAGCAAGGATGACTGGGGAGGGTCCGTGTTACCACTGCCGCCCCAGAAATACAGGGCCCTGTGCTGGACCACATGCTACCAGTGATTATAATAGAACCATAGGACATTCAGCCATCCCAGTTCACAGGATTTATTTGGTTTAGGTTGATGCAAATTGTGCTTCAAGTGATCTTAAGTCCCAAAGCATTGGTAGTGAGATTCCACATCAACTCACTACAGTCAGTCTAGATCCCAGGATGTTAAAACTGAGGTTTCCCGTCAAACAGGGACTGAATTTTGAGCTTGAAATAATTGTGTACGTAGACAAATGAGGTCAGTTTGTTATAAACATCCATGATATAAAGGTCAAAAATGTATAGTGTTGCTAGTATTTTCCTTGAGTCACTTTTTCAGCATACGCCTTCACATTGCTACTCATTTTACTGGGCATTTAAGCCCAGCAGTCTTTTTTAAATGTAGATTTAAATCACAGTACACAGCAAGCAAAGGGCACCATCTCTCTGCTATGGAAGCATAATTTTTCAGTCGGTCTATTTTTAAAAATAGCTATTAAAACTGGGCTAAATCTTTAATGGAGACCAATAGCCTTGCAGGCCTTCATTTTGGATCTCCTAATAGACCCATCCAAAAGAACATGTATTTGCCAAGCAGAACTCATTAAAATCTGTCAAGCTTATCATCAAAACAGTAGCCACATCCAAAGTCTTTTAACTATCAAATAAGTCATCAAATGTGCATGTGCACTACAACCTCCTTCATTGAAGGATTTAATTTCCTAAGCCTTTCTTAAAGCTATTTTAAAACCTCTAGTTGATAAATATAAGGTTACGCTTTAATGTTTTCGGATTATAAATATAAGTTTGGAATTAAATTCACATAGATCCTATATCCAGAAATTGCTGACAGAACAGAAGATCAGCTTCAGGTCTATAGTCAAATTTTGCATCTCCATCTTGTCTCTTAAAAAGAACTAAAATCAGGTAGAGCTACTACTTATTTCTCAGTTTGCTTTTAAGTGCTCAAAACTTTCTGTCTGACTGAATTGCAATACCTGGCATCCAGTATATCCAAATTTCCAGCTTCCATGCAGGTCTGAGGCAGCAGACATGGGGTAACCAATGCCACTAACACCAATGTCAGTAACAGCCAAGTTGATAATAATTGTGTTGGTTGCTGTCCGAAGCTCTTTGTACTTAACAAAGATGCCTAACACAACAATGTTACTGAAAATGCTTATTACTCCTGTAAAAACAGAAAAAAAGGACTTTACAAAAGAGACACACCAGCCAGCAATACATATGCAGAAGAAAATGCAGCCTAATTTAATACTTAAGTCCTAAACAAGTTTTATTTTCAGTGAAGCACAATTTTGCAAAAAGGATAGATACCTGAGAAGGAGAGAAAAGTTTTTCCAATTAGGTAACTTTCACTTGGATTCAGTAAGGGTCAAAAGTGGAGTGTTTTGTTGTAGCTGGAACTTCCAGTGCAATGACAACCAGCATAACAGAACTTCAAAACCATCTGGGATTACAACTCAAACATTCCAGACACTGAGTACAGTGCTGGCTTGCATGACAAAAAAGAATGCAGGTTGGTGACTGGCAAAAAAGCAGGACCTGTGATGCACCTGACCCAGCAAAAGGCTTCTGCCACCACCTGACATCTTCCCTTCTCAATGGAGAGTTTCCACTGTGCATTCAGACAGCAGTCCTGGGCAAAAGGAATATAGAAGCTTTGACTTTGCTACCACTATCCTAGCCAGGCTAACTCCCCCCTCTGCTCATGAGGTCCTAATTCTTTGCAAGCATCAGAGTTGGCTCAGGTTGCTGCAAATTGTATTTTCTAAGCCTCTTCAAACCGTCTGGATGATACACACAGCCTGCCACAGTGGCATGGCTGGGCCTGAACAACAGCTATTTCCTCCACCTGACAAGCTGTAGGGCTGTGCCATAGCCATGGCAAAAGTCCAGTTCTGCACTGAACTTGCACCTGCCTCACTAAGCTGTGTATTTTTAAACCTTTTTAGTCTACCTTGACTCAAAATGTGTCTGAAGTCTCTTATTAGTCAACACAAGAAACAGCCAGTAGACAGAGTTGTAATAAAGAAATACAGTACTAAAGCTAAAATGTACATTCTCCTCTGTTCAAGTGAATCCCTCTGAAATTTGCTTTGGACTTAATACTCTTCGAGGTGCCCAAGATTCTATTCAGGACCCTGTGCATCAGCAGGCTTTTTTTGATCCTGGTTACTCATATTAAAACCTCCAGATCCCTCTTTCCTCCTGCTATTTCTCCTTCTTAGCCAAATCCTACTGCATGGCTCTGGGAGTGAGCTTACATGGCAATCCCTCAAAACAAGGGGCTTTTTTGTTATGGTTTGATTCTCTTCAAACTCTGGCCTATTGCAGAGATATCCAGAGCAAACTCCCATCCTCTAAACTTTTATTAACCCACTATTAATGCAAGCTATTGATAAACAGCTAATACGGTTGAAACCTCGCCTTTGCATCTGAGAAAGAATCACAGAACCATCGAGGTGGGAAGAGACCTTCAAGATCATCCAGTCCAACCGCCTACCTACATTATCACTAAACCAGATCACCCAGCACCACATCCAGACACATCTTGAACACCTCCAGGGACGGTGACTCCATCACCTCCCTGGGCAACCTATTCCAATACCCAATCACCCTTACAGCGAAGAAATTTTTCCTAATGTCCAATCTGAATCTCCCCTGCTGCAATTTAAGGCCGTTTCCTCTCGCCCTTTCACTACAGGCATGGCAGAAGAGATCAATCCCCATCTCACTACAACCTACTTTGAGGTAGTTGTAGAGAGGGATGAGGTTCCCCTGAGCCTCCTCTTCTCCAGACTGAACAACCCCAGCTCCCTCAATCATTCCACATAAGACCTGTGTT
>VZRW01003389.1:6061-23429 GCA_013398125.1 Aegotheles bennettii | reverse complement strand
GGACAGCCTGCTCCTGAGCCTTTAAGATTGCCTTCTGAAAGAGCGTCCATCCTTCCTGGAATCCTTTGCCCTTCAGAATGGCCTCCCAAGGGACTCTGTCAGCCAGTCTCCTAAACAGGATACAGTTTTTCTTCCGTAAGTCCAGGGTAGCAGTTCTGCTGACCTCCCTCCTTACTTCTCCAAGACTCGAAAACTATCATTGCAGGACCATCTATGACCAAGATGGCTTCTAACCATCACATCACCCACAAGTCCTTCTCTGTTTGCAAGCAGCTGGTCCAGTGGGGCTCCTTCCCTAGTTGGCTCCCTCACCAGCTGTGTCAGGAAGTGATCTTCCAGACACTCCAGGAACCTCCTAGACTGTTTCCTCTCTGCTGTATTGCATTTCCAACAGACGTCTGGTAAGTTGAAGTCTTGCATGAGAACAAGGGCTAGCAATTGGGAGACTTCTCCCAGCTGTTTATAGAATGTTTCATCTGCCTCTTCATCCTGGTTGGGTGGCCACCCAACACACAAACTCTCACCATGATATCTGCCTTATTGATCTTACTCCTGATTCTTGCCCATCAACACTCAACCCTATCAGCAGCAGCATTAAGCTCTACACCATCAAAACCCTCCCTGACATACAAGGCTGCCCCACCACCTCTCCTTCCTGCCTATCTCTTCTGAAGAATTTGTAGCTGACTAATGTCATGCTCCAGCTGTGTGAATCATCCCCCTGTGTTTCCTTGATGGCAACTAAATCATAGTTTTCCTGCTGCACAGTGGCTTCCAGCTCCTCCTGTTTCACAGATTGGAGGAGATTGGAAGGGACCTCTGGAGACCATCTAGTCCAACTCCCCTGCTAAAGCAGGTTCACCTAGAGCAAGTGGCACAGGTGTACTGCTACCCTGGACTTCTGGAGGGCAGATTGTGGCCTATTTAGGAGGCTGGTTGACAGAGTCCCTTGGGAGGCTGTCCTGAAGGGCAAAGGAGTCCAGGAAGACTGAATTCTCTTTCAGACAGAGATCTTAAAGAGTTGTGTCCAAATGGGTTATGAATGTCTCCAGAGAAAGATACTGCACAGCATCTCTGGGCAGCCTGTTCCAGTGCTCTGTCACCCTCAAATTAAAGAAGTTTTTCCTCATGTTTAGATGGAACTTCTGTGTTCCATTTCATGCTCATTGACCCTTGTCCTGTCACTGAGTACCACCGAGAAGAGTTTGGCCCCATCCTCCCGACACCTGTCCTGCAGATATTTATAAGCATTGATAAGATCCCCTCTCAGTCTTCTCTTCTCCAGGCTAAACAAACCCAGGTCTCTCAGCCTTTCCTCATAAGAGAGATGCTCCAGTCCCCTCATCATCTTTGTAGCCCTCTGCCTTACTCTCTCCAATAGTTCCTTGTCTTTCTTGAACTGGGAGCCCCAGAACACAACTGTGGCCTCAGAGGCCACAGTACTCCAGATGTGGCCTCACCAGGGCAGACTAGATGGGGAGGAGAACCTGCTTCAATCTGCTGGCCACACTCTCCTTAATGCACCCCAGGATACCAGTGGCCTTCTTGGCCACAAGGGCACATTGCCGGCTCATGGTTAATTTGTTGTCCTCCAGGACTCCCAGGTCCTTCTCCCCAGAGCTGCTTTCCAGCAGGTCAGCCCCTAATCTGTACTGGTGCCTGGAGTTATTCATCCCCAGGTGCAGGACCCTGCACTTGTCCTTGCTGAATTTTACAAGCTTCCTCTCTGCCCAACACTCCACCCTGTCCAGGTCCCGCTGAATGGCAGCACAGCCTTCTGGTGCATCAGTCACTCCTCCCAGTTTGGTATCATCAGCAAACTTGCTGAGGGTACACTCTGTCCCTTCACCCATGTCATTGATGAGCTTGTTGAACAGGACAGAGTACATCTACTTAGCATGCAGTGTTGCACAAGATTTGTCTGTAGAGAGAAACAAGTTGTGCTGCCATCCCAACAGCTATGATGCTATGAGCATCAGAGGGGTTTTACTTTGGGTTAGCTCTAGGCTTGTCCCTTTCAGGAGTTTGGTGTATTGGGTAGGCTCCTGGAGCATGTCTTCCAGTTTAGTTGATACAAAAGCTTATGTAGATGCACCTAATAGATACCTGGGGGTACCACCGGTACTGATATTTCTTGAGACGTCTAGCTTTTAACATAATACAAAAGTATTTAGAGTCTATTTATGTTTGGGAGTGAGAGGCAGGAGTGTAGCAGACTTAGTCCTTAGAGCAAAGAGGGATCACAAAGATTTCATGTAATTTTATCCTCACTAAAGACTGAGTCATTTCTATGGTCCTGCTCTCAAGCAGTGGAGGTGTGCCAAGGCCGAAGCTCAGGTCTTCATGCAGGTTCCTTCGGTGACACTGAACTCTGTGCTTTTCCCCTGTTTGTGATCATTATTCTACCATCATAGTATGGCTCTGCTCTTCTCAGCTCCTGGATGCTTCACCAGAAAAGTCCATGGACTCACACTCTAGTTGAAACGTGCCCTTTTGAGCAGTTTTTAATTTTCCCTTTGGGAGCGTTTTGTGCAGTTCAGTGCATTTGGCACACGTGTATTTTTATGCATATTTTTCATCAGTCACTCTGACAGTAAAAGAAAAGACAGCAGGGGGCACCAAATCTGCATAATTATGTTAAAATGACAGCTTCTGGACCATGTTCATAAAATTAAAGTTATTATGCATACTCTCAGTTTAACACCTAGAATATCTTTCCAGGACTGATATTTTCTAAGATATCCCTTTGCTTCTCAGGAGCTATAGTGGTGAAAGTGAGGGTTGGATTTCCACAAATGTAGAAATCTGAGGCAGTACCAGACTTTTCTTCTACCAGCTGTCATCCCACTCCTTTCCCTGCTTGGTGCTGTAGGCTCCAGAGCTCATGCCCAGGAATATGCTCTCTCTAACACTAAATTTGGGAAGGCATTTGTCTTGACAGAATTGGATTAACTGAAGGTTTTGCCTTTCAGTCCTGGAGTGTGCTGGTAGCAGCTTTGTGAAAAGATTTTGCACTGAAATCAGTGTTGGACTTTCTAAAGAACTTAACTTCCAGTGGCCATGCAAAATGTTTTCAGTCCTAGAATAAGTGATGTAGTTTGACTCTGCCTCTGTTCTTTTGCAGAAGCTGGAACTCATCTTTCTTTATTTCTTTCTTTCAACTTGCATTTTAATAGAAAAATCCTCTGCAAAAAATAAGAACAAAACACAAAATATATACTCTCATGCTTATTTGAGTATTGGTTTAAATCTGTGAGGCATGGATCAAATTCAAAAGCCTTCATATGAGTGGTTCACACTCATGGAACAACTGTGGATACACTCAGGAAAGTAAAACCTATTATTTGTATATATAATACATAGGTATTATTTGTATCTTGACAGTGCTTCAGGATTGGATCCTCATCTGATAAGACACAATGACAAGTAACATTGCAGTTTGGCAGGCACTTTGAGAAATCTTTTACTTGGGAACTACTGGTAGTGTATTTCTATCACAGCCAAGGACTAAGAAGACAAAAAACCACATTCAAACCTTGCTGAGATGTTCACCACATGATTTCTTTCTGCCCTGAATGCCCAGTCTTGCATTTATACTCTTCTAAATTTACAATCATTTTCTTTGAAAAATCAGACCATACATAGAGATAATGAGGCAGAAAAGATAGGCAACAAAGATGAGAGCCTAGAACTGAGACATGACTGTTCATTCTCTGGCTTTTGGCTAAGTCATTTTAGGGTCAGATTCATAAAATCATGTAATTATTTGAATTGTAAGTTCAGCTGGTTAGGTGCATGCCTACGTAAACTGTGCTTCCAGGCATATTTATCTACTTCAAATGTAACCACTCATTGGATAAAATAGGTAAATACCTGCTAAGCCTTCCAGAACAGCATGTTCTTAAAGGTAACCACTATTGTTTCAGACAGCAAGAAAATAATGTCCCGTTGCCAGATGACCAAAACTTGGATGATCGCAGCTGCTTATGTGCATATTAACAGTTCAGTAACTGTCTTAACAACTTCTGTCATGCTCTGTGTTGAACTGATGGCACATGCTCATCTGATCTGTGCATGCATATTCAGTCCAATATATTTGGATTCAACGATATTGGCAGATCTGAAATGTTAAAAGCAGGACCTAGAAACCATGTATAGTTTTCTCCAAGGAGATATCTCATCACTGAATTACTCTTCATGACTGGTTTACTGAGTTTTATCACAGCATTTTCTCTCAGGGTCCATGAATCTTATATTTTTGCCTGTGCAGTTTTACAGATTCACTGACCTTACAGCATTATTGTGAAGAGAAGTATGTTAAATATTGGAAAAGAGTACTGGCACTGCTGTAATAGGGATTGCATAAAAGTCTAGTGTAAATAGACTCTACGTTCCCATTGATTTCTTTAGTTTATAGCCTGGAACTTTTAGCTTTGTTTGTCCTACACACAACAACAGGCTAAAATAATGATTTCAAAACTGTATTTTACAGTCACCTGGCAAAAACTGCATGAGACTCTTGATAACAGATATGAGTTGTTCCTTAATCAGGTGAAGGGTTGGTTGCTGTGTTTCTTCCATCTCCATAGTTCTTAGCCTAGGAGCTTCAACACTGTCATCTTGAAGTTCAAGAAACTTGGGCCTTTCTCACCTGTGATCTACTCCATTCATTTCTGTGACATAATGCCTAAATAAAGTTAGTAAACCTGGAAAACAGGCTAGTAGCTCTCCATGCTCAGTAGCAGTGGATCACAGAATCGCAGAGCCATGAAATGGTTGAGGTTGGAAGAGACATCTGGAGGTCATCTGGTCCAACCCTTTGCTTAAGCAGGGTTGCCTAAAGCAGGTTGCCCAGGACCATGTCCTTGAATATCTCCAAGGATGGAGACCCCACAGTGTCCCTGGGCAACCTGTACCAGTGCTCAGTCACCCACACACTTAAAGTCACTTTCTTTGATGTTCAGAGGGAACCTCCCCTGTTTCAGTTTGTGCCCATTGCCTCTTTTTCTGTGTTTAGACACCTCTGAGAAGAGCTTGGCTCCATCTTCTTTGCATCCTCCCTTCAGGTATTTATGTACATTGATATGATCCCCCTGAGCCTGCTCTTCTCTAGAGTCAATAGTCCCATCTCTCTCAGTCTTCCCTCATACGAGAGATGCTCTAGTCCCTTAATGATCTTCATGGCCCTTTCTTAGACTCTCTCCAGTATGCCCACATCTCTCTTGTACTGAGAAGCCCAGAACTGGACACAGAATGCAACTCATAGGGTAACTGGACCTTTCCTTTTTTAATAATTCGGGACATTTCTGTTTTCCCTACATTTCCATTGCAGCCTGCCTTGCTGCAGGGGCCTAAATCACTTGTCCTACACAGCTATAACAAGCCTAATTTTCACAGCCAGAACATTCTTTGCTGGGGTTTTCCCCTGGTACAAAAAATAGTGGTTGGTGGGTGTCAATGTGTCAAAACTTCAAGCAGACATGGGCAAGAATTCTGAGGATTTCCTTAGGCACTTCTTTACCAGGCAAGTTAGTACCTTGCACTGCTTATAGTGCTGAAAGTTCAATCCCTGTCCTAATCTTTTCCTATCCTAGTCATATTTCATCTTCTTCTGTCTTTACCACACTTCTCCCAGTGCTCCATTTCTATTCCATTCATGATATAATACCTAGCAGTCATAAAATAGCAGAATAAAAATGACTGTAAACAGAGCAAAGTTGGAACCACACTGCTCTGACCAGGATAGCCATACCCAGGCTTTTTTTCCAGACTTCATGTACATTGATTAAGTCCTCAAAGAATTACAGTTCTGGCTATTGTTGATTATTCTTTGCCATGAAAATCTCTATACCTAGAATGAAACCTGAAGATAAATAAGGGAAGTCACTCAACTGAACTGATATTCTAAGTAAGCAAAGAACCAACATAGTTTGTGAACTCTGAAGTAGCAAACACAGCAGCTCAATTATTTCTAAATGTGCTTGTGCAGTTCAGCTGCCTGCTATAATGTTAAACTTTAAGACTGTACTTTCCCCTGCTGTTCACTCCACCGCCTTTACCTGCTCCTGCACAGCGCTTACAAGTTGCAGAGAAGTTTGCATTTCTCCTTCTGCTTGTGTCAGTGAAGTATTATCCTCCACACAAACTCACCAAAAAGGTTCTGGCTGGTAGTGGGGTTTAACATTCTCTCCAAAATTTAGCCACCCCATTCACCAGATATAACACAAAAAGAAACACTCCAAATATTAGGGCTTAAAAATATTCATGTTTTCTCTTTTTTGAGGGAGTAAGTAGACATTTTTTGAATGGTTTTCAGATATTGTGCATCTCTAAATCTCAAGAAACCTTTTGAAGAGGCTTGAATAAACGGTAAAAGATCACTTGGCCATGAAAATGATCAGGTCACCATCAGAGAGCGGAAATACCTCTCCTACGAGGAAAGGCTGAGAGAGCTGGAGTTGTTCAGCCTGGAGAAGAGAAGGCTCCGGGTAGACCTTATTGTGGCCTTTCAATATCTGAAGGTGTGGGGGCAAGTTGGGACTTCACTACTCCAATATGAAGCCAGCAAAGAACAACTTTATTTACTTTCCATCTCTTTTATACATTTGTACGACGTGCCGGGAAGGCACAGACCGATTGGGTCGCATCCCCCGTACGTGGGGCAGGCATGGTGTTAGACACACTGCAATTGGTCCATGTATAAGCACTCCTCATTGGTCCTTGCTCTTCCAGATAAAGAAAGACTGTTTACCAAGATCTGTAGTGACAGGATAAGGGACAATGGTTTCAAACTGCAAGAGGGTAGATTTAGATTGGGCATAAAGAAGAAATTTTTCATGATGGGGGTGGTGAGGCACTGGCACAGTTTTCTCAGAGGAGTAGTGGCTGCCCCCTCCCTGGCAGTGTCCAAGGCCAGGTTGGATGGGGCTTGGTGCAACCAGGTCTAGTGGGAGGTGTCCCTGCCCATGGCAGGGGGGTTGAAACTGGATGATCTTTAAGGTTCCTTCAACCCAAACCATTCTGTGATTCTATGATTTAGAATATGTCTTAGGTAGGGTAATGAGTGTCTGATTTGTAACTTATAACAAAAGTCTAGTTAATCATCCAGTCTTAGACCTTAGATGCAGTATGCATCAAACTGTGGAAAGGTATCTTCTGTGTAAACCATTATTTTCCAAATCAAATGTAAATAGGACAAAGTAATTGCAGCATTTTGAGTTTTCTGAGTAACTACATCACATATAGATCCTGAATATCTTTCTTTGTTACATTTGCCATCACATTTGGGCATTAAAGAGTTAATAATGTAGTTTTGGGGGTTGCAGAGTTCTTAAACAGAAGTGATATAATGTATTCTCCTCCTATCCCTGCTTTTATTTTGCAGATGCAGACAAAGAGTTCTGATTTTTCTAAGCATGTTCTAGTTTGAAACCTACACAATAATCTGAATCATATTATAATATTATGTTCATATGCCCATCTCTTTTAACAGCTACTTCTTTCATTTGGGAAAAATATATTTGTTCTCCTATCTGAGTATGAGAAATCTATATTCAATAAGAACTGAAAAATATTTATAAACATCCATAAAGCCATTTTGAAAATAGCTTTAAAAAAAATGCTTCATTAGAAGTCTCCTGGCCTATTTATCCTCTCCTCTCCCCTATTTATCAGCATTTTAACTGAAGGAAATTAACAGGAATCCACACAAGGTGTGAATTTGCAGTTCACTAATTCACACTGTTCTTGCTGGATTCACTTCAGTGCTAAAGGCAAAATAGCTTACTGTACTTTGAAAGCAAGATTACTTTCTCCTAGCAAGACAAAGTGGCCTTAGTGGGAATTAGGGCAATTAAGCTGCAATGCTTGGACATTTACACCCTAATTAACACAAATTAGCTTCTCCACCTGGGCCAGAACAAATATATGAAGAACACTCAGGGGATTGTCCAGGATGTTACCTTTTCCTGCAGTATGACCTCCACCGAGATTTGGCTGGTCGTATTCTGATCATCACAGTGGAAAACTCTTCCACAGTTCAAATCAGCAAAAATGCTTTCTGATTTCCAGTTATCTGGATGTTCAAAGTACCTCTCAAAATGTAGCATACATACATACATACACACGTTAGTGACAACAGTAATTGATACATTGTTAACATTAATTGGAAATGCTAGTACTGCTAAAATGCATCTTCACTCTCTGTTCCAGCCTGAATCTGTGGACTTTTTTAGCTCAACTGAATGGTTTTGCTGATGTTAATTGTTTCAATAGATATGGAATGATTGTCTCTAAAATGAATGATTTAGAAGACAAAATAACTGCCTACTTAAATGCTTGCTGAAAAATATTTTTCGTTTAGATAACCATGTCCCCAAAGAAAACCTGCCTGGAGTTGGTTTGATTTTGAGACTTGCTTTAACTGCAATCTGAAGGAAACTCCTACTATACCTGTTAGGGAAAATAAAAGTTCATTCCCATTATATGCAAGCAAGTCAGCAAGAAACACATATATAGCATCTGCCCCTCTGAATCAACTAGCTGGCTGATGTCAAGGCAGTTGCACTGATATAAAGCTGTTGCAGGTTCGAGGAGAAGAAAGCTTAGTCTCTCTATGTGAGAACTAAATGCCTTTAACTGAGAAACAGATTTTGTGTGTGCGTGCACAGTACTTGTGAGTCATGATAGTTTCTTAAAGGCTGAAGTTGACATGAGTCACTGTTCTCTTCCCAGGCAATGACGAGTTAAGATCACATTTAGATCTTCCATCTCTCTAGTAATCTCTCAGATTTGTATTTCATTGATCTTTCAGTGAACAAGTGCTTCAGAGTTCTGAGTGACAAGTAAAGTCTCTAAGGAAAGAAATAACAGGAGAGAGCTCCATTTGGAGAGCATGCCTGACTAGAGCTGGCACCCCTTACTGCTCAGTCACTTTTGTCTCAGAAATAAAAGTGACAATTAATTTAACAAAGGAAAGCATACCTTGTCCTTACTGATTAATGTAGGTATGAAACATATAGGCCTTGGGAAAAAGCAACTCTGAGTGACATAGATTTTATATTAACTTCCAGAAATAAGTCCAACAAGGGTAAAAGTTCTACTTACTACATCACAATCATTGTTTCTCCTAGCTATTCCTAGAGTTAAATTGAGTATTTCAGATGGCATTCAGAATATTACTAAAGATCTAGACCAAAACTTGCATTATTTGAGCCTTGTGGTTTAGGCAAGTTTATTTAGACATTTCAAGATAACAGAAAGAAAAAGAAGACAGAACACAAATTAATATATTTGTGATATAATATTAATTAGAACCTCCAATAAGGATTTCAAACCTTTTGTGTTCTTTTCTTCACAAGAGATGAGTAAATCACAGAGAATCACCTTATCTTGTTGGTTCTGCTTCAGACTAGAAATATTTTATACTATGTTAAAACTAGGATGGCTAATGTATTAAAGGTTTATATTTAGAATAGGAATGATCTTTCAGCACAGCATTCTCATGAGATTTCTTGCTAAACATGTTCCCACTCCTCCTTTGCCACCTCCAACCTTTTCTTCTGGTATTTTTCCAATTTACAATATGAATTCTTCAATTCTTGTTGTCAGATACTAGAACAGTTTTTATAAAGGACTTTAGCTGAACTGACTAGAAATTCTAAGTGGTACATAGTGCTACAATCATTAGTTTAACTCCTACAGTTAAAAATATCCCTTTTTATGGGTTTTTTGTTTTCCCTCTGGTATAATATAAGGAGTATGTTTCAAAGTTACAGAAGCTTAGGGAACCAGTTGGACAATCTTTAATTTAACTCAGTGTTTGATAAAGAGTTCTGTTATTGGTATGCTAATAATACAAGTCATGGGGGTTTTGGCAGTTGTTGTTTTTTCCTTTAAACGGTGGTCAGTAAAACCTGATACTAATTTAGCAGAGGCAGAGGACAAGGAGGCAGGGTTATAAGGATCCTGAGCTGATGGCAACCAGCTGATTTGTGCGTCACTGCAGTCCATGCTGCTGTACATCTGCATAGCCTCTCCTTCCTTTCACATCACAGGTGTACCTACCTCTCATAAAACTGCATCAAAAGTGAAAACACTTTTTCTGAATAAATACATTCATAATTCAATGTTTATGTATTCATTAGTCAACACTATTATTTATGCAGACCATATTGTAACTATTCATTCATGAGTGCAAGTTAAAAATTACTAAGACCATTAATTCAGTTAGAACATATACGTCAGTTTGGTGAAATACTGATTTTTTCTAAACTGTAACAAAGACACCAGGTTTTGGTTTACTGCACCAGATTGTTGTTCCCTGAACAGCAGGGATGAGCATTCAGTAGCAGTCTCAGTATAAAGAGATAAAGAGGAAGAGCATTTGGTTTAATATGAGAGAATCCAATCTTCCTCTGAGAAGGAGAACTGCTGAAGGGCACCACATATTTGACTTTGTTCTGCCTTCTCTGTTCAGAATGATGGAGCCATGAGGTGTGATCTGATACAGCCTGCAAGGGGTGGGAGCAACCAGCAGGGCTTGTAGATTAGCAGTATATTTCAGGCTCTGGGGTGGGAAAAATGAAATACCATTAAAATCAGAGGAATTTGGGCCAGAATGTTATTTCAGTGTTTGGACAAATGCATATCTTATGCAAATTGTCTTATTAGCATAGCTCGCTCTGCAGGATCTTCAGTGA
Organism: Aegotheles bennettii; assembly: GCA_013398125.1. Classification (NCBI taxonomy): domain Eukaryota; kingdom Metazoa; phylum Chordata; class Aves; order Caprimulgiformes; family Aegothelidae; genus Aegotheles; species Aegotheles bennettii. The sequence continues at coordinate 12,729 of VZRW01003389.1, read as the reverse complement.
CTGATGAAGGATTTCTCATAGGTTACTTATTGAGAAAATTTTATTTTAATTTCTTTGAAAGAATTCAGTTATTCAGAATTGATAAAGTTGGAGCCCACTGTCTCCCTATCACAGATCCAAATTTAATTCGTTCTTAGCAGGATTAAGCAGTGTTAGCAAGAATTACTTGTGTAAAGTTTCCGTTTATGATTTGAAGCAAAACAGGTAGTGTCAAAAGCAATTAAGACTGTTTCAGATATTCCATGTTAAGCTCTTGCTTCCTGTTTCCTTCATGGACTCCCATATTTATGTTGGGCTTCTTCTCCAGACTACAGGTCTTGATCAGTTCAGAAAAATGGCCATAGAAAAAAAGGTAGCCATGTTCTTTTGCCAAAGCTGAAAATCTTGTTACTAATTTATGGAAGGCTCCTGCCTTCTCCGTGTATTGGGAGGACTTCACAGCTGGAAGAAGGTCACTTCTCCCTTATGAGGAAAGGCTGAGGGAGCTGGGTCTCTTTAGCTTGGAGAAAAGGAGACTGAGGGGTGACCTCATCCATGTTTACAAATATGTAAAGGGTGAGTGTCAGGACAATGGAGCAAAGCTTTTTTCAGTAATGACCAATGATAGGACAAGGGGCAGTGGTTGCAAACTGGAGCATAGGAGGTTCCATGTGAATATCAGGAGAAACTTCTTTACTGTGAGAGTGACAGAGCACTGGAACAGGCTGCCCAGAGAGGTTGTGGAGTCTCCTTCCCTGGAGATATTCAAAACCCGCCTGGATGTGTTCCTGTGCGATGTACTCTAGGTGACCCTGCTCTGGCAGAGGGGTTGTACTAGATGATCTCTCGAGGTCCCTTCCAACCCCTAGGATTCTGTGATTCTGTGATTTTATAAGATGAACATGACTTCTGCTACGGCCATGAATAATTATGGTCTTCAGCTAATTGTAATCCTTCTGAAAAATTCGCATATAGTTATTAGAGACCTGTTGAAATCAAAGCAAAGTCTTTCCCCGTTCCATTTCACTAAGACCTCCCCTGCAATTGCTCTTTCCACTTGCTTTTTGCTACTCTGTTCTGGAACCAAGAGCAGAGATCCTGTGTTTCTGGAGTGCATAGTATCCTGTCGGATACTTCACCACTGGCAAGGAAGTAGTCTTAATGAACTCCCAGGAGAGAAAATCTGAATTTGGAGGAGGAGAAGAAGTGGGAGGCAGTGGATGGGCCAGGCTGAGACTGTGAAATAGCAAGAAGATAAGTGAAAGACAGGCTAGTGGGAAAGAACTGTGCAGTAGAGGGGAGAGGAGGCTGAAGAAGTAGGTCAGAAAAGCGTATCTCAGGAATTTAAGAGGTGCAGTGATATCTTTGCTCACAAATTCACTGCCCTCATCTGGACAGATAATGGAAAAAGTCCCAGATTCCCTGTTCTATTTGCTAGCAAATTATCAGAGACACAAGCAGTCAAAATGTGTATCATGCCACTGTAGTGCTGGTTATCAAAGCATGGGACAAAACAGTTAATGAGATCAGTTAGTTCAGGTGAGTGATCTAAATTGCAAATCTCAAGCCCCAGTTTTGCCAGTAGCCATTATGGGCATGAGTGTGATACTGTATAATTCTCATACTGGCTGGCAAGTGAACACTAGAAACAGAGCAGTATAGTGCATGCTCCCAAAAGTCTAATTTTGCAATTTAGGAACATTTCTGTATTGCATATTAATCTAGGCTTTTTAAAGTGGATTTCAGTAATTAAACATGGAGATCATAGCATGACAGGAACCTTATTAAATTAAGCAAGGACAAATGTAAAGTCCTATGCTAGGGAAGGAATACACTCTGGGAATGATACAGGCTGGAAACTGAGGAGTCTGCTGAAGAAGGCCTGAGACAGGCTGTGCAACAGATTGCCCAGAGAGGTTGGGCCACATCTGTTCTTGGAGGTTTTCAAGACTCGACCAAATGAAGCCCTGAGCAACTAGTCTGCCCTTGCATTTGGCTCTGCTTTCATCAGGAGATTGAACTAGAGACCTCCTGAGGTCCCTTCCCACATAAACTTTCCTATGATACTGTGGTTAAAATTCATTCAGCCACTTCCTACAAAAGAAGGTTGGAACAGTATTCTTGGTAACAGCTGGTGAAATAGTGTATTTACTCACCTGGCAGCAAAATGAAATTATTGTCAGTAGGTTTGTGAACTATCATATTTCTGGTGTCTGAAAATAAGACTTCATTAATAAAATGTCACTTGGCTTTATTATTGCAATGGTAAACTTTTGAAAATGAACTGTCGCTGAAGTAATACAGTTGTTTCATCTGGAACTACAGATAATCTGAAATAGTAATGCATAAGAGTATTAAATGCTTCTACTAATCTCTATGGAATATTAGCAGTAGAGCCCAATGATGGAAATTTTTATATGAGCATTGTTAATTATTTAGTATTACTGAAAGTTTACAAAAGCGTCAGTTGTATTATTAAAACATACTCGGTCTAATGAGTGACAATTCTCTATTATAATTAGAATGGGTTTTACTCTAACAGCCACTCAGTAATATATTACACTTAAACTATATATCATAACAATAATAAATGAATCTTAAAACTATGAACCACCTTGGCTGAGGGTATAAGACCTTATTGGTGAATTTATGGTGATTTTAGCTTCTCACTTCAGGGACTAATGGTCTTAGGAAGACTTGTGTTTTAGGTTTGTACAGTTGGGTACTGATCTGGGAGTTGAAAGGACTCATTAGCAGTCCCTTCTCATCTCTGATGCCATTCTATAAATTAGCCACTGGAAATTTCTTTCAGTACTTTCATATTCTTTCATTATCTAGCACAAAAGGTAATTTAATATAAAATCAAGTACTATGAGATCTGTTAACTTAAGAACATCCTGAACTCATTAAGCTACTGCTTCTGTTTTCACAACTTCTATAGGAACATTGGATGTCATTTAGTTGTGAGGGCTGTCTCTTGCTCACTAGGTGTATTCCTTTGTTATTATTTATGGAGTGAATGAATTATTTTGTTCCCTTCATAGAAGTCCTCACAAGTAAAAAGCCATCCTTAAGTAAAAAAATCCCAAATCCTCCCCATCTGAACTTTGATAATATTTGCAATAGCTTTGAAAATCAGCATCTCAGTACTAGTTGTACCAAAGCAGCACCATCATCTATCCTCTTGTGATGACTGTATGAAATTGGGATCAGCCTGTATTGCAAAAAAAGTCTGCTTGTTTCTCTCATTCCTACAGGAACCTGCAGTCATATTTTCCAATAAATATGCATGGTAAAGACAAATACTTTCTCTTTACAAACAACAAATTCAAAACACAAAATATGTTTCAGTGGTGACTGTAGCCTTCCTAAATTTAATCTGCTCAAGGGAAGCAAAGACCCTTATGGTCTTGTGTAAAAACCCTTTCGCAGAAGTTTTACACACACTGTCACAATCTGTTTGTGTGTATTGTGGGATATAGCCTACAAAACCAATTAATGTAAAAACTTGTGCTAGGAAGTATTGTTAATCTTGAGGTACCTTGTGTGACTCCTCAGTAAACACATTTAAAAGAAACAGCCTCTGGTTAAAGATGAGGAGAGAATACAAACCATGTTTTTACCAATCTGAACATGAATTTACTTTCCATTTCTTACTGACTTCCTACTTGGTCTGAACTTCATCTCCATGCTTCAGCATTCTGAATGTTTTTTGCTGCTGCATTCCTGGGTTACAGGTGTGTGCCGCAGGGTGAGAACAGGAGTCCCTTCTGGGAGCAGGTTGGGAATACACTACCTGGAGGAAGCACAAGCATTTGTGAAATTTTGAAGATAGTAGAATGAAAGATGAGGTACTAAATCTGAGACTGTGGGTGCTAAAATGAGCTGCTGAACACTGGACAGCAAGGACTAGTGCATTTCCTAATGAACTGCTGCAGAACCTTTGGGCATTTTGTTTCTAATAGAAAAGAAACCCAAGTGTATCTCAACATGTGGATGTAATTTTGAGGGCTTTTTGTTGTTCTATTTTGTTTTTAAAAAAATAAGTATTAAAATAGGAGTTTTGAAAGCAATGTTTTTTTTCTAAAGGTAGTTTTACTCTCTATTTGTCTAGTGTGCCTATTCCAGACACCTTCAGATGATAATGCCGCATCCTCAGCTCCCACACCCTCTGATCTGGCCTCTGTGCTATGCATTATTTTGAGGGAGCACAGCTGGGTACTGGACTGCAATTTCTCACGCAGCTAGGATCAGATCCACCAGCTCATTTGAAGGTTAGGGCCAAGACCTTAGAAACGTGTGGAGAGCTAACAGACAAACTGATGTTCCTGCTGTGTTCACAAAGTCTTAAACCAGGCAGAAATGGGTCAGGCACATCCATATTATTTTCACCTCTTGCCTCAGATGCAGTGGCTTGCAGCAGTCTCGTTCAGAAATGAAAAAGGAACAGCTCACTGCTGTGAGGTCCTCATGCCACAGAGAGCTGTAATGAATTTGTAATGAGGTGGAGATAAGGAAGACTTTTTAGTGATTATTGAGACAAATCTGAGAGATGTGCTGATTGAAGGGTAAATCTTTCCATCACTCTCCATCACTTACATATCTCAGGATATGCAAGATATCCTCATGGTAGAATGCAAGAAGACAGCAGGACAAAAACATTTTAAGTGCATCTTGATAGATTTTCCTTTCACTGTATATCAGAAGCTTTTGTAATTAGTCAGCCATTAGAAATAATTAATGACTAGAAATATGGCTGATGGGCAATATATGTTTCAAAATCAGTATCAGGAAAGGCTGTGTGATCTTGGACACATTAGGCTGTGGAACAGTCTCCTTACAACATGAGAAACAAATATTGAAGAGCTCTGAACACATAGCTGGAATGTAAATGAGGATGAGAGACAGTGAAAAGCAGGAGAATATTTACCTTGGAGTGTAGTCCTAAACTGAGATTTAATGGTACTTCCACTCTGTTTTTTGTGATAACTACAGTGTATTTTTATAGATACAGGTATATATGTGTGTGTGTATACATATAAGGGGTCCAGAAACATGTTCTATTTTGATTTTCTTGGAAGCATGTTTTTCTGTGTTGAATCTTAACATGAGTAATATATATTCAGGTATTAAAGTAGCCATGGCAAAAAACAAACAAACAAACAAAAATCCTAAAGACTTCTTCTATACCTCATTTACAGCTCTTTTCAAAATGTGTGGCTATGAATAAACCATTTACTTTCTCCAGCATATGCTCTGCAGGATATCAGATACAAGAGAATTAAAAGGTCAGAGAATTACAATGTGTTTACTGCATCCCTGTATGGCAGCAAAGCTCATTACTATTTGCCATGTTCTGTCCTTAATTAAAGCATCAAATAGCAGGTACAGTCTGGAGCAGCGTGATTATAAAAGGTTACATCCATCAGTTTATTTCTGATTGGTTTATTAATTACCAGCCTTGACTCTTGATTCAAATCAGCACTCTTTCCTCAGGATAAAAGTGCATATATTGTTAAAAATAATATACCATAATTTTAAACAATAATATATTGTGAACTGTTAAAAAGAGACTTGTACTAAACTTAGGTTTGATGGAAATACAATCTCTTGTACCATGAAGTCTGACTTTTCACAGGTGAGCAGCAGCAAATTTCTGAATAGTTTTGTTAATGAACCCCCTTCCATCCATAAAAGGATAGAAAAAATGCTGTGAACTGAAATTCTTTTGAAGTTTTGTAAGGATATTTCAAATATATAGCTTTCATCCATGGTTTCCAGGGTATTTTTAAATATGATTTCTTGTGGTTCTGTGGTATTTTCTCCTGTAAACCTTCTGCTTACAAACTTGCTGTATTGTATCAGCTGATGTGCTCCAAAGAGATGGAAGAACTTTTGATCATAGATCTAAACCAGATCTGCAGAAATGGCTATGTGATGTCTTGAGACACTATGGATGCTGTCAAAGGCAGGGTGAGATTTATTATCATGATTTCACACACGTACTTCAGCAATCTGGACATTGTGTATACTTGAAAATTGTCAAGAGCACCCTCACAGTTTCATAGAATCATAGAACGGTTTGGGTTGGAAGGGACCTTAAAGATCATCCAGTTCCAACCCCCCTGCCATGGGCAGGGACACCTCCCACTAGACCAGGTTGCTCCAAGCCCCATCCAACCTGGCCTTGAACACTTGCAGTGTGTGGCATTTAAGATCTGTCTTTATTTACTCTAGAAAGCGAATATCCCTTTCATCCAGTGGGAAAGGACAGACTGATCCTACTTTGCCGAGCTACTCCATTTCAGTTAACGAGCTCCCGGGCTCGGGTCCTGCCCCACGTCTCTTTCAGAGGTAGCGACCCCAGGGCTGGCTTCCCCATGCCAGGGGACACCCTGCCCCCGCCCTCCTCTGCCTTCGCTCCGCTCCTCGGCCGGGCCCAGGCGCCGGGACCTCGGGGCACGTCTCGCCGGATTTACCTGATTCTAAAAGGAGAAAATAATTCTAAAAAACAGCCAACACTTCAAGTTTAGGCATAGAATTTTATCTTTTCAGGATTTGGCCTAAGCGGATTCCAGCCTGCGCTCGTTCCCCTCCCACTGCCGTGACAGGTGATTTCTACTCATACACACGCGGCGGGGTCGGAATACGCAGCCCAGCAGCAGCGACAGCCGCGACAGCCGCGACAG
>VZRW01003388.1:4730-18150 GCA_013398125.1 Aegotheles bennettii | reverse complement strand
AAAGCCCTTTCTATTATCCTGGATGCTATTAACAGAGCTGTATCTGCTTGGTCTTTCTTCTACTGATTATGAAAGAAATCCCTGGCTTACAAGAAGAGGCAATGGAACTCCTTCTCTTGACTAGAGATGTGTGACAAACCTTTGAAGATGTCCACATTGACCTGAGTGCCAGGAAAAGGCAAATCTATATGGTGGTACCTGACCTCTTACTGTTATCCTTGCCCTTTTCATCACCTCTGTGCATTGCCAGCTGGTTGGGTGATCCTGTTACCAGTTCCTGCTACTCTGACACAACACTGTACAGCTTAGAGTTTCTCCATGAGAGATTAAAGCCCTTATGTCAGCCCAGTGCTCAGCCTAGGTGCTGATACATCCCTCCTCTAGATGTGAAAAAACAGGTTCACCACTTCTTTTGGGGCTAAATACCAGACAGAATAGTGCAAGCAGAGAAATTAACAATTGGAGATGGGACTGAAAACAGTGAAGTCTCATATGAAGTTTACATCTCTGCTGGCACAGTGGGGTGGGGTGGGTCACAGAAGAGCAAGAGGGGAGGAACATGCATTTGGGAGCATGTACTTGGAGAAACTTACTGAAGAGTTGGGAGGAAAATAAGGTATCTGTTTTGGTGACTATAGTGTCTGCATATTTTCACAGTGATTATCGTTTGTCATTGCTATTCAGCAAAGGTAATTTGAGGTCTGCCCTAGATCTTTGGTCATAATGGCTACGTTGACACAGATAATTTAAAGGTAAAAGGCTGCAGTAAAGACAAAATCATAAAAATACCAGTCCATCCTCATAACACCTGCAAGAATTAAATGTCACATCATTGAATGCAGTCAACTGTTGCCTGATCTCAGTGCCAGGTATGCTACACAATAACAACTGAAACATGTTAATAGAACTAGTAGGGGAATTTTAACAGATAGAATGAGATATAATGAAGCCAGGACACCTGGATTTACATACACATATTTTACAGTGTTGAAAAAAAATGAGACCTTAAATGTCCACAAGTAATAAGTACCTAAGTTTTTTTTGTTGATCTGAAAGTTGACCTAGAGCATAACATCCTATAATGCTTAATAAATGGTGATTTTGGATTAATTTCAGAATGATATTAATTTTTTGCTTGTACTGACCAACTTTCATCACACACAAGTGTTTTTAAGGTATCGCATTCCGGCTGTGTTACCATATACACACATGGCCTAAATATGGACTAAAATGAGAGTCACAGACATGTGAGTCATAGAGAAGAATGAGGAAAAACATTAAATCTGTCACACACATCTACCTGATCCATACAGATGAGTTTTAGCATGTAAGTCTAACTTCATTTAGTAGTCTATCAAAAAAAACCAACCCCACAAAAAAACAAATAAAAATAACAAGAAAACACCCTCTGGATATATAAAACAAGGTTTATGAATTTTAAGAAAATGGGAAATCTGAATACAGCTTTTCTAGACTAAAAATCATGAATTCACCTAGAAACTGATTAATACAATCTCACCTAACTTTAGCTACCTGATCATACTACATATGTAGGTTCCATTCCCAGTCAGTGGAAAGATACAGGTGGAAACAAAGGTCTGTTCATCTTATTCTGCTTTCAGTGCCTAGGAACTGTCCTTGTTGATTACAAAGAGAGGCAGAATTTGATTTTCAAAACAGGTAGCAACCACTCATATGGCTCAAGTTAAGGGAGAAGAATCACATGTTCAGATTCCAAAACTGGACAGATAGCAGAAGACAGACAAATACTGTCAGATTTAATACCTACAATAAGAAGATACAGGATGAGGAGATCTGGTGTTTTATGACCTGCAAAAAAATGCATATAATATTTCAGGCAGGTTCACACCTTAAGCAGCTCCACACTGGAGGAATGTTTCTATAGGTTGGCTGATGCGAAGTGAAACATAATGTGTGATAGAGATCTATGCTATTGAATCTTCTTGTACTAGAAATATTGACACTTTTGAGCACTGGCATCTTTTGGCCTGGTGCAAGTTTAGGAAAGGACGTGTTTAGTGTCCAATGTAAGAGATGGCCTTGTTTCCATGTGAGTGAATTAGTGCACTTCAGGTAGATCTAAGAAAGAGGTACAGTATGTTTGAGAACATCATGCAAATTTGCCACAGTCCCAGTATTAGTCACAGTCACAGTATTAAAAATACTTTGCAAATACTGTGTTTCATAATAAGAACCTTGTAGAGATTTCCATTTATAAGAGATAACATTTACAACATAGAGGAGACCACCATGGAACAACATTTAACAAGGAGGGCTGTGGGGTAGATAAAATGTAAAGCCAACAGTCAGTCAAAGCCTTTTATTTATTGTAATATAAATAAATATACTGTAACTTAAAAAGTCTTTTATTTGAAAATAATCCTGGTGGAGAAAGATACACAGAGGTTCCTGTCGTGACTACATTGGTTTCTAGATCCTGACATTTGGGATTCCTGATGTGAACATCCACTTAGAGTGATTAAAAGTTTTATTATGCCTCTCAAAGACATAATTCAAAGGCTAGAGGCTACTAAAATTATTTCCATAATGTTTATCTGACTTGATCAGGCCCCAGACAAAACACAGCCAATATTCAGCTATCATTGGAACTAATGGAATCCGTGCCTAGCATGACAGCTTTTGATTAGATTGTATTTTGTCCTTTTTTACCTTGAAGCATTTTAATCTAAAACCTTCAGGAAATTAAAAGCAGCTTGCTGAGGAAAGAAAATTGGGAGGAAGGGAAAAAAATAATTTTTTGCTTTTTTCCTAAATTAGACACAACAACTAAACTTGTTTGACCAATTCTACATATCTCTGTGTCTGGAAATACCTGTTCTATGCAGGGGTTCAGCCAGTATTTTAAAAATTCTTTTATTAGTTACACTGCCAGTAGCACACATAGTTACTATTGTATCTGAACCCTGGATGAGATTTATGGTTTAGCTGAGATTCCAATTTATCTCAAAAGTCATCCGCTCCTTCCTTGTGGTGTAACATCTCCCAGACTTGCCTAGAGCTTTCTTTTTATCTGATTTCGAAGACTGTTTGGATTCCATTTTTGTCTGCCAACAAATGAAGAAAATGTTCAAAATTGGCTTATGAAGTAAAAGAGAACTTGATACATGAATGTCCTTCTTTGTTCTTTAATGATTTGGTCCTTCTTCAGTATCTAAGAACATCTACATACTCATACCACTGTGCAGATCACGGGAGCTATACATATTAAACAGTTTAACACATTAAGCTAGAGTAGCATCTCTGAAATTAAAGTAAAGATGCAACTATGAGAAAGTATGCTCTGTGTCTCATTTCTGAGCTCAGTGTTTCATAGTCTAAGTAGCGAAATCTTATTTATTTATCACTTTTCAGGTAAATTATTCCAATTATTCTCAATTCAAAAACTTTTTGAGCAGAAATGACATTGTTATGCTTGTCTTATTGTAACACAAATGAGTTTCTGTGAATTAAAGATGAATTCCAGGAGGCCAATACATTCTTTAAGTTGTAAACTTTATTAGGTGTAGCTAAAAACCTTCTACAGTAAGGGAAGTTTAATTTTCTTAGCTTCTCGCTAGCCCTAAAATCAGTTCTACTTGGTTTGGCCCACTAACAGACAGGTAAAAGATCCTGTAGAAGTCCCATCTGAAGGTTGTTTTGCCCAGGAATATTTTCAAGAATAAAAATAAAAAGGACCATTTAAAAATTAAATGGATTAGTGTAATTTACTGTTAGATGACACCAAATTGGGTTCACCAGTCAATATGCTCAAAGACAGGGCTGTCACCTAGAGAGAACTAAACAAGTTGAAGGAATGGGCCAACAGGAACCTCACGAAATTCAACAAGAAGAGATGCAAAGTCCTGACATGGGATGGAAAAACCCCTTGCACTGATACGGGCTGGAGACTGTCAGGCTGGGGAATAGGTCTAATGGAAAGGTCCTGGGGGCCTGGGCAGACAGCAAACTGAGCTTGAGCCAGCAGTGTGCTTTGACAGGTACAAAGGCCAGCTGTGTCCCGGGCTGTATGGACAGCAACACAGCCAGTCAATTAATAGAGGGGACTCCTCATCTATTCAGCCCTCACCAGACCACAATGAAATACTGTGTTCCACTTTGGGCCTCCGGTATGGGAAAGATATAAATAAACCGTAGCAATTTTGGCAGAGGACCACTGAGATGGTTCGGGCTGGAGCCTTTGTCCTATGAATGGAGGCGAAGGGACCAGGGCTGATTCAGCCTGGAGAAGGTCTGACTCAGGGGGCACCTAGCAGCAGTCTTTGCTGCCTGTGAGAGGCTACTGGGGAGATGGAGCTGGGAATTTCTTAGTGGGTCATGGTGGGAGGATGGGGGACGAGAAAAGTGAAGACTGGCTGTAAGAATGCCCTTTCACTAGAAGGCCAAGCAAGCACTGGCACAGGCTGCCCAGTGGCATTATGCAGGCTTCCTCCTTCCTCGTAGGGCTGCATATCCCAGCTAGATGAAGCACTAGACAACCTGGTCTGCTCATGGCTGTGAGCAGCACATTGAACCAGAGACCTTTGAAGCTCCCCCGAGGCCTGAATTACCCTATTATTATATCCTATCCTATCCCTTGGCCCTATGATCATTTTGTTTCTTAAACACATAAACATTCTTAAATAAAAAAAATGTCTGAGTAAATTTTATCATTATATCTTTTTTTAATGTCTCAGAAGCCTTGTAGTACAATATCCTCATTATAAGTCACATATGACCTAGTTTTCCTTGTTGATTAAGGTTAATATCCTGGTTCACTTATCTTCAGTGATTTATGAAAGTAGCTTGGCACTGCTTGTGCCAGCTACGAAACCCAAAGTTGTGCTCTTGTTTTCCCTTCCCATTTCTCGTCCTATGTGAAGGTTTTATTAACTGTCTGACCTGCTGCTGTTAGTTAATATGCACTCAAACAGTTTTGACTGCAACCCCGTGTAAAAAGTAAATCGCATTCACTGCAGCTTTTTCTGGTTCATCAGTCAAATCTGAGCCAAAGGAGCATGTTGCCTTTTCTGGCCCTGCTGTGTTCAGTGACACTGGGCTGCCATTAATCAAACTCTGCTGTCAGAACAAACTTACAAACTTCAGAGAAAAACAGTCTCACAGCTGACAACAGCCTGACCATGTGCCTTACTAGGAAGCTGTTAAAGGACTATGGGAAACTTTTAATAAAATGATGAAGAATTTGAAGCAGACACTGAGTGATCATGCAGGCAGTCATACCACCAGTGGTGAGCTAAGCTGTGAAGCCTGAAACTCTAGTACAAACCAGTTTTCCTTTAATTTCCAGTTTTCATGAAATCATGACATTTGATTTCTGCATGCTGCTCAGGGGAACAGGAAACTATTGCAACATCTGTCTTACAACAAGAGCAACAAGCAAAAGCAGCTACACATCTCAGGACTTGAGCTACAACCCCAGAAAGCTCCCAAAGGAGCAAACAACTCCTTGCAAATAGTGGAAATATTTTAAGAAGCCAAATGAGTGTGTGCAAGACCTCTCTCAAACCTCCTTTCTTCACCAGAGTTTGCAGAGGGCTCTTCCCCTGCCTGAGGCACAGATAGGGTGCGAAGTGGCCTGCAGAGGTGGGAAAGCCTCTGCTGGTGGCAACACAAGTGGTCCAGGCTCAGACCTCCTGCTGGGAGGGTCAGCTCATCTGCACTTGAGACCCAGGGCAAGACTCTGCTCAGCAGCTAGCTGGAGAGACAGGGTGGTCTTGCAAATCTCATGAAGGTACTCTGATGGATTTGCCAGGCAGATGGACATCTTAGAGCCCCGACATGCCTTCCTCCCCACAGCTCCTTGCTAATCAGTGCCATGGAACCACCTCCACCTGACACGGCAGCGGGGCCAGCAGGTGAGTTCTTGGGATATTTGCTCCCACTCATCACCTCTCTCACTTCAACATTGCTACCACTCCCTTGGTGCTGCAGTTTCCACAACAGTTACCAGTTGTGCAAGGCCATATCTAGTTTGTTTTGGGTTTTTTTGCTGTTTATTGCTTGCAGCCTGTTGTATTCCTACCCAAAGGTGCAGCTTGGCAGCAGAGAAGGCCACTGGCTTGGTTTGTCCTTGCTGGGAAGGACAGCAGGCTCCTGGTGGGGGGGGGGCTGAGCTTTCCCTGGGGCAACCTTATGGAAAGCAGTGGCAGGTAGGGTGGAGCTATGTGAGGAAATGACCAGGTGAAGAGTGAGCCTTTGGGAACAGCAGAGCTTGACAAGTCATGGGAAAGAGCAGGAAGCAGTTATGCAGCCAGGTACCTCAAAGAGGAGAGGAGATGGCCATGGGTCCCTGGCTGCAGCAGCACCATATCTGCCATGACCCAGCCAGCACCTGTGCTGTTGGGCTGGAACCAGCCAGGAGGAAAGGACATGACCTGGAAGGCATGGTGAGAGAATCTGTTTACAGTTCTTCTGCTTCTGTTTCCTCTCTATTCAACAGCCTCTGTTGACAGGTGAGATGGAGCACTCCAATGTGAGGCCCTGGCACTGCCTCCTCAGTTTGACCTCAACTGTAAACAACCTTCATCCCAAGGTATGAAAACCTTCAAGAAAAGCCGATGTCTTCTAACCAACGCTACATCCATAATCAATCAGACACAGAGCAGGAGGTGTACCTCCAGCAGGTTATGTGTACTGCATGTTTTCTTTTAGATAAAAAAGCCCATATTTAGGGATTGTATGGACCTGCCATCCCACAACACTTGGTGAAAATTTGTGTGAATATCAGAGACCAAATGTACAATGTTTCACACCTTAGTGTGAGGAATATGGGTGAGGAGAAGCAGTCTGCTGGTCTCCAACTAGAGCATTTCTAGGACAAAATCTGTACGGGGATGATACAAATAAAAATTAACAAACACAAAGCCAAGCCTAAGGTTAAACTTAAAAAGTAGCATCTGGGAATCCTAAAAAGGGAGGCTTAACATGGGAAAAATTATAGTTGTTTGCAGTTATTTTGTTCAGGAGTGAATCCACAGAGAGCAGAGCACCAGAAAAGGATAATTCTGCAGCTGTAAAAGCCCTCAACCTTGCGGATGAGCAGAGGGATCTGTGCTTATACCTCATCTGACAGCACGTTTCGTGAGGCAATGGAGAGCTGCTTTTACAACCCACTAATTTTAGGCAAAAATAATTACAGCCATATTCAACTTCAAATAGATGCCCAATGACAGTCTGTGTAGGTGCAAGCAATTAGCATATCCTCTGCATGGTGTGAATTGCTCCTGTCACCAATGGCTGTAAAATCTAGTGAGAAGGAGAGCTTAATTGAAAATCAGGTTTCCATGGGATGCACAATAGAACTCTTGGGATGGTAGGAATCAACTCATATGTTTAGCAGTTCAAATAAACCTTATTTTTTAGTGAAGGTGTGTGTGGGGAAAGAAGGTGCCTGTTGTATTAGTTCCTGGTGTAGAACAGCCTCATTTCTGGTTTGGATTTAATAGGAAGTGATTTCAACAGATTTTAAAATAAAATAAGTATCCTGGCTGCAGTTATTAATTTTTTCTCTCCTTTTTAAAAAATGCTCTTCAGAAAATTAAAATATCAATTATATTTTTAGTCTGCCTGCTCTAATAAGATAGAGATGTAAGACCAAGTGTCATAAAGAATATTTGGAAATAGCTACTATTAAAGCAGAATCCTTGAAACAGTAATATATGGCAGAAACTAGACATGTTCCAAGATAGCTTAAAAGAACCAAGTTTTAAAAACCTCAACAGCTGTGAACAAACCTCATCTATGGTAACTAAAGTAAAATAAGGAGATTTATGCCAAATCCTTTTTGCCTAAGCTATGTGTAGTCATTTAAGGACAGTATTGCAAAACCTAAATATTTGTCTTCCTTGAGACTAGCTATGTGATATTTCCTGCAGAATATTTGCACAAAGATTCTAAAGATCTAGTGTTAACTGGAAAATGGTCTGACATTAATCCGACACATGCAGCTTTTTCACTCAGGAAAGTTCTTTAGAAATGTTAAAGTAATATTTTATAGCTGCATATGCAACTATTTACTCAAGTCCCTAGGAAGACTAAATTAAACACAAAAAAAGAAATCATGCTTTTAAGCACGGCTCACAACCTGGGAAAGATCAGCTGGCCACATTTGAGAACAGATTAATTTATCCTTAGCTAATTACCCTGTAAGGTTCAGCTGAGCTGCCAGCACTGCTAACAGTCAAGGCTTGTTCTGTCTGTTTGATAAACTCATTCACTGAACACATTGATTTCTGGCTATGCATGTACAATAAAATCTAGCCAGTCAATAGTGCATCATCAATCAGATAATTTTCTGCCTTTTTGTTATGGCTTATTATTTTAAACCTGCTTTTTGCATCGTTCTTTCTAGTTTGAGGAGAATTTTGGCAGTCAAGACCAGTATGTTCTAGTTCTTGTTCTGCTCCTTGTTTGTAGAGTTTTAAAAGATCATACTTCAATTTGCCCATCTGTAAAACTGGAATACTATTTAAAAGTCTCTGGGGATCTCTTAAAATATAAAATAGTTCTCACAGTGATAGATATAGATATAACTTTCAGGAAATACACTGTGCTCATTTAATTGTCATGTGCCGTGGCAAGCATAAAGTTTCGTTTTGATTTGAAATACAGACATAAAAGTCACTATTCAGCAAGAAGTATCTTTTTTATTTTTTCAGAATATAAAGAGATGAAAAATAATGAAAATTTCATGGAAAGATTTTGAAGATCATGCAAATTTCCTTTTTTAAAAAAAATTATCTAATAGTTTATGTAGAAATATGAGAAATATTGAAGTCATTAAGGCTATTATAACTAGAGTTATAATGTCAAAGACTTATATGTCAAAAAACTGCCTTTTTTGACATAACTGAATAAATTACACTCTTGCTAAAGCTGCTGCTTTCTGAAGAATCAGAGCCCGTTTTCATTGATATCAACCAGTCATTACTACTGACATTAAAAAGAACCAAATCAGGCTCTTTATACTAAAAACTTCACAGTATGCTGAATCTTAGTCAAAATATGGAGGCAGCTTGCTTTGAATTGAGGTAACAGTCAAGTTTAACACGGATATTATTTCCTAAAAAGCCAGTCCTTAGATTCAGAGCAGCATAAAGACTTTTCGGTAAAAAATTAAACCCCATTTTTTTTAAAGCCTGAGATAAAATATAACTTACTACCTACAGAATAAAAATGGGCAGTGTAAACTTTTTTTTGGATTGTAATGAAACTACAAAGTAAACCGGTTTCTCACTGTGAGCAACCAAAAAAGTACTGTTCATTAGATTACAGTAAAAAAAGGAAACTTGAGAGAACTGGCTTAATGATGACAGTTGGAGAGTCTGAGAAGCAGTATAGGAACATGATTTCCATTAACTAATGTCATGACTAGGACTACACATACAAAAAACAAATGCACATGAGAGATTTTGAGAGAAGTGTTTGATCACTGCAGCAACCTTTGGCTGTAGAGGGGCAGATGGAAAAGTTTACTGTATCATTAAAAGCACTTCAGAGGTTACAAAATAATTTCCTCCACCACTTCCTCCTTTCTTCATTATCTTTTTTTAAAACAAAACTTTCTAATAGATAAAAATGTAGTATGACATGGGGTTGAAAGAGATCTCAAGATATATTATGTTATTGACATTAAATTTCTGGCCTATTGTCACCTCTTGGTTTTCAACAAATGTAAGTTTAATATGTCATGAGGACATGTCATATTAAATCTGACGGTCAAAAGTCTTTCAAACATGCCCTATTGGAAGGCTCTAGTATCATAGGTTTCATAGATTATATATTTCTCCAAAACTGGCATAAAAGAATTGGGAAAATAATTGTGTATTAAACTGACTGCGTTCCCTGGAGTATGACATTTAAAGAAAACCAGCTAATTACTGTGAGATGAAATCTGCTCAGGCTTGGAGGAACGCCACAGAAATCAGTCTAATAACTTGGAGTCATATGGTGTAGAAAAGATCAGAATTTTTTATATGAAGTTCTTTTTTTAGCTTTTCTGCAGAGACACCTATCTATAGCCCCATTTTCACCCAGCCATCCTAGGTATCATTTTAGTCATCAACACCACTTAGAAAACATCATTTTCCCCCTGAGCAACCCAGCATTGTCTTCAAAGCTGAAAAACCAGAGGATATTCTGCAGTCTTATTTTCAAGTATTCTGAATTTTATGCATGGGGAATTGGCAGGTCAGGAAGAAAAGAACCCACAAAACCCCAGCAAAACCAAACCCTGTTTTTCTTGCCTCTAAGTACAGCAAAATCCTCAGGAAACAAAGTGGCTTTTCATAACTGTTCAGGAAGAAAAAAAGAAAATAACAAAGTCCAAGAAGCAGATCCATGATATGGACTACAGGAGTTTCTTCCTCACCAGGCATATCACCTACAAGTACTGTAAATTTCAGAACAAGGAAGATGATGTACAATAAAAAGGTGAGAAGAATCTTCCTGTGTGTTTTTACTCCCTTTTCATTATGAAAATAACCTTAACAGCTGCCATCTGAAAGTGCAAGCCCCTGAGTGTTGCAGATATTTGTGAAATTATAGGCTGACGCTATTGGACTTCCTTACAAGATAGCAATTTTACAATAATTTCCTTTATTTGATCTATGAGTGTTTTACATATATATTATTATCTTTGCTTTGTTCAGAGAAAATATTACACCCAAAACCTCAGTGACAGGAAGGTTTAGGTTGCCAAGTTAGCAGGGCCAATGCCAGCTTTAGAGGATGATCTCCCTAGTTATGGCCAAGCATGTTCTCCCAACAAGGAAAAAGTTGGACTTGTGCACTTGCTGTTCCCTGCCAGCATTTGTATTGCTGTGTCACTCTCTCCAAATACAGTGGTTCTATAGTTTACACAGCCACATGGGCTGTGTGATTCAATGTGATGTTTTTTCAGCTTCCCCACTGACAAAATACACACCAGAAA
This sequence comes from Aegotheles bennettii, assembly GCA_013398125.1. Taxonomy (NCBI): domain Eukaryota; kingdom Metazoa; phylum Chordata; class Aves; order Caprimulgiformes; family Aegothelidae; genus Aegotheles; species Aegotheles bennettii. Next base: position 7,181 of record VZRW01003388.1, on the reverse strand, counting down.
GAGGCTGGATTTTTAAAATAGTCCTCATAAAAAGTTACTTTATTCTGGAAATTTTAATTGTTTTGTAGCTGTTCTAATTATAAGGGCTTATGTATACATTTTATTTCCTGCTTTCCTAGCATTTGTTACATATGAGACTTACAACTAATGAATGTCCTAATCCACCAACAGGTGGGTTCTCATTCACACTTTCTTTGTGCTATACTTAACTTACTATATTATCTTCAAACAATTATTAAGCAGTTTTATGTTGCGTTCCAAAGCACTAGCACTTATTTCTTTTGTTCAGTAGTAGTAATTGTTTATATGAGAATTAAAGAAAAAAATCTTAACTGCCATTTGTTCCTGTCATATCCTTATTTCCATTTCCTGCACGGTCCTAAATCAGTGATCAAATGCCTCCATTAGACAATACTTAACCTGGTTAATACTCAATATTATAAAGCATTCTGTCTCTAATATGTAGTAGAATATCTGTTTATAGGCATACAACTGTGAAGAATAATGTCATTTTAACAATGCTTTTAACTGTTTATCTCCACACAGCATGGGGAATAAACATCATGAGTTAGAGATATGCATACACTTGCAGGGCTATGACCTTGTTGGGATCGTGGAAAAGTGGTGGGATGGCCCTCATGGCTTGAGCATTGTAATGAAGGAATACAGGTTCTTTAGGAAAGACAGGAAAGGAAGAGGCAGGAGATCTGCCCTTTATTTAAGTGTACACCTGGAGTGAATGGAGTTCTGCCTGGGGATGGAAAAGGAGCTGATTGAGAGTTTATGGGTTAGGATTAAAGAGAAGACAGGCAAAAGTCACAGTATAGTGGGTGTCTGCTATAAGCCACTCAACTGGAAAGAACAAGTGCATGAGATCCTCTACAGACAGATAGTAACAGCCTCTCATTCACAGACCCTGGTCCTTATGTGGACTTCAACCACCCCTGTATCTGCTGGAGGGAAAATACAACAGGACATAAGCAAACCAAGAGGTTCCTGGAGTGCATTGATGGTAACTTTTTCCTCCAAGTGATTGAGGAGTCAACAAGGAGAGGTGGTCTGCAGCACATCATACTCATCAACAAGGAGGGGCTTGTTGGGGATGTGACAATCAAAGGTGGCCTTGGATGCAGTGACTGTGAGAAGGTGGAATTCAGGACCCAGAGAGGAAGGAGTGAGCAGGCCAAAAAGCGAGATCACAACCCTGGTCTTCAGAATAGCACTCTGGCCTCTTCAGAGATCTGCTTGGAAGAGTTCTGCGGAATAAGGTCCTAGAGGGGAGAAGAGACCAAGAAAAATGGTTAATATTCAAGGACCAAGGACTACTGGAGGAATTGGCCTTAAATTGCACCAGGGGGGATTCAGATTGGACGTCAGGAAAATTTTTTTCACTGTAGAGGTGAATAGTGGAGTAGGTTGCCCAAGGAGGTGGTGGAATCACCGTCCCTGGAGGTGTTCAAGAGGCATCTGGATGTGGCACTGGGTGATATGGTTTACTGGTGATGTAGGTAGGCAGCTGGACTGAATGATTTTGAAGGCCTCTTCCAACCTTGGTGATTCTATGATTCTATGGTCATCTCCTCCAATATCAAGACAACACCATTCCAACAAATAAGAAGTCGGGCAAAAAAAGCCAGGGGTTCTCCCGGTCAAACTCAAACACAAAAATGGGAAATCATGCTTGACCAACATGTTAAGATTACATGATGAAGTAACTGGCCTCATAGATGAGGGAAGAGAACTTCATTAGTGCCTTTAACACTGTCCCCCACAAAATTTCCATAGATAAGCTGTTGATGTACAGTCTGGATGAGCAGACAGTGAGGTGTATGGAAAGCTGGATGCTTTTAAAAAATACATCAGAGTTGTAATTGGATTAAAAGTCACTGGTTTGGCTCAAATTTAGTGGGATATTTTGTGACATTTCAGAACACATTGTGCAAAGTTCTTGCCTTTATGTCCTTGGGAGGCAGTCCTAAAGAGCAAAGGAGTCCAGGAAGGCTGGGCATTCTTCAAGAAAGCAGTCTTAAAGGCACAGGAATAGGCCATCTCCATGTGCTGAAAGGTAAGCCAGCAGGGAATACTGGCCTGGCTGAATAGAGAGATCTGTTGTAACTCAGGGAAAAAAGGAGAGTTTATGGTCTTTGGAGGAAGGAGCAGGCCACTCAGGATGACTATAAAGATGTTGTGAGGCTATGCAGGGAGAAAATTAGAGAGGCCAAAGCCCAACTAGAAATTAGTCTGTATTTAGCTGTTGACGACAACAAGAAATGCTCCTACAAATATATTAGCAATAAAAGGAAAACTAAAGAGAATCTCCATCCTTTATTGGATGCATGAGGAAACATAGTGATCAAGGATGAGGAGAAGGCTGTGGTACTTAATACTTTCTTTGCCTCAGTCTTTAGTAGTAGAACCAGTTGTTCTCTGGGTACCCAACCCCTGAGCTGG